>PVKN010012003.1:0-21146 GCA_004027915.1 Capromys pilorides
AAAATATATTATTATTATTATTACTTCATGATAGGTACATGGTTGGTTGTTATAATATTGTAATCTACACCTTTCACATATTGAACACATAGCCTTTGGTGTTTAATCAATACTTAACAGAAACAAATATAAACATACAGACTCAGCAAATTTTTAATTCACTAAGGACTTATTTACATTTAAAAAGTGAAAAAAATTTCTTGTTCAAAGTGAAGTATTTTTTGCTATTGAGTGTGGGGAAGATGTAATTGAGGAGAAGCAAATTTACAAATCAGCAGCAAGGAAAGTGGATAAATAATAGCTTTGGAATTGATCCTCTACCAAGAACATGAAGTAATAATAATAATAATATATTTTAGAAACAATGCTGAGAACGTATGCAATGTGCTTTTACCCCCAAAATGATAATTGTGTAAGGTAACATGTGTAAGGTTAATTAGCTATATTTAGTCAATGCACAATGCATATATATTTTGAAACATGTAAAACTTAAATACACTCAATTTTTATCTGTCAATATAATATTTTTTTTACATTGAAAATTGTTCTAGGAGGTGGTTGAACAAGTTTTATTTTTCTGTTAAATTACTCTTTGCTACTCACACCAGTATTACAGTTAGTGTTTTTCTTTCTGGATAAATGTACAAATTTAAATTCACCAAATTGGCTGATGTAGGTCATAAAGTCAGAAATGCATGTGTTATAGGAAAAGTACATTCTCTATGAAAGTAGATGCATTGCAGTTAACCATGTTTCCTTCTCCCTGGAAAGGCAGCCTATATTTTGATATACTGATATTAAGAGTAAGCAAAATTACTTGTTTGTCCATTATGCCCACAACTTATCTATTCTTTCCACTCACCAATTCTAAATTTTATGATCACTGTGTTGCTATACCCATTGAAATCTGCCAATTCTTAATTCCCCAGTATACGTAAGATTAACAGTTCATTATTTGTGGCCTATTATACATAAAATTTTGTAATTTTTACATTTTCTTAGGAAGGGCACTTGAAGTTTCATCAGACTCTCAAGGGGACAGAAACAGTGTTTTCAAGTAGTTTTCTTCTAATGCATGGACATTCAAGAACAGTTAAAAGGTCTGTGAAAAAGACCTTTCAAACTTCGTGACAGGTACATGGTTGGTAATCATTATAATATTGTAATTTATAACTTTAACATATTGAATACATTGCCTTTGGTATTTAATCAATATTTAACAGAAATAAATATAAACATAAAGACTCAGGAAATTTTTATGTTCTTGGTAGTGGATCTAATCCAAAACAATCATCTAATTCCCTTGCTGCTGATTTGTACATCTGCTTCTCCTCAACACATCTTCTGCACACTCAATAGAAAGTACTTCACTTTGAACAAGATTTTTTGTACTTTTTAAATATAAGTCAGTCCTTAGTGAATTAAAAATTTCCTGAGTCTTTATATTTGTTTCTTTTAAGTAGTGATTAATCACCAAAAGCTATGTATTCAATATGTGAAAGGTATAAATTACAATATTATAACAAGTAACCATGTACCTATCACGAATTTTGAAAGAAAAATAAAATACAATCCCATTTTTCATCATATTCCATTCAGTTACCCACTACTGTGAGACCTTCAGTTCTATTGTAAGAATTTTAAGAATCAATCACAGATGGTGGTAAGATGTGACTACAGTCTCCACTAATAGAGAACATTTACTCTGGATTTAAAGCCTTGGGCTTAACTACCATTTACTATATTAATATGTTTGTACTTAGTTAGAAATTATGATTAGACTAAGTACGCTATAAAATCACACTTATTTCTTGGTGAAAACTAGTGAATGACAAGAAAATATGTTCAGAGATGTAACAGAGAAATGTCCAGAAACACTCATTGCTGGCTGTATATGTGCACCTCAATTAAGGGTCACTTTGAGCTGGGCATGGTGGTGCACGCCTGTAATCCCAGCACTCGGGAGGCTGAGGCAGGAGGATTGGTTTGAGTTTGAGACTACCCTGGGCTACAAAAGTGAGCTTAAGGCCAGCCTGAACTGCATAGCGAGACCCTGTCTCAAAAAGAAAAAAAAAAAAAAAATTAAGTCATTTTACTGATCTGAATACTGGGAACTCCATAGTTTTAAACATGTACCTCAATGGTCCTGAACACTTTTCTATTAAAGGGAGAGTTAATCATATTTATTATACAACACTTAATAAGTCAGGATCATAATAATGTTTTTTAAAAATATGTTTAATAAGAGTGGAACTTTAAAAAGCATTTTATAGTTCACTACCAGCTTACCAAAGGATTCACAAAACCTTTCATTCCAAAAGTATTCTGATTTGGTAGAGGTTTTATTGTAAATAGGTTAAAATAGAGGTATAGCTCATTTTCCACAACAGAAGAAACTAGAAATGCTGCCATATAGACCGTAACACTAACCCTTTGGCAATTAAAAATTTGTGTGTGTGTGTGTGTGTGTGTGTGTGTGTGGCCAGCTCAATCCACCCTGTGGGTAGGGCTGGTATAGCATGTGGTGCAGTCCCTGTGTTCTTGCCTAAGCAGGCGATTTCGACCACTGAGCTGTCTCGCCAGCCCAAGGAAGTTGAAAATTCTTAAAGATTAGAATTTTGATGAATAGTCCCAATAAACAGTTTGCAACCAACTTTGTTTAGTGAGTAAATTCAAATTGAAATGTACTGAGGAATATTATAAATATCAAGGAATCTTGAATATCCCATCATATAATAAAAGTTCACTTAATAATTTTATAATACAGAAACATGTCAACTCTGTTACTAGAGACAAATCTAGCTCCTTATCATATTATTTAGATTTTTGAGCTCCCCAACTATGGGAGTGATAAAGTTTAAATGATTATTTTTTTGAGAATAATGAAGTTAGAGAAGTGAATCTAACATATAGATAATAAAAATTAAGAAAGCCTTAGACAGTTCTTAAAAGAATGCCATATGCCCACAAAAGAGGAGCTCAGGAAATGTTTTGACATATCGATAACATGTTTTCTGCATCTTAATTCATCAAAACATCAATTTTGGGGCCTTTTGACCTATAATTCTGCTTTTAGAAATTTAACTTATTTGGCCAGCCAGATAACTCAGCAGATTAAAGGGCTGCTCAGGTAGAAGCAGGACTAGAGTTCAATCCCTAGCATACCATGTCGGCCCTTCCCGCACTACTGGGGTGCCCTGAGACTGTGATTGAGACTTGGTGTGGTGGTACGTGCCTGTAATCCCAGCACTTGGGAGGCTGAAAAGAGAAAGATCTCTACTAGTCTGATCTATTCAGTGAGACCCTGTAGACCCTATACTAAATACATAAAAAAAAATAAATTCCACTTATGGAAAACGTTATTGATATATAAAAGATTGACATAAAATATAATTCATAAGGCACTAATTTTAATAGCAAAATAAGTGAAAATATTCTCAATATCCATAAATATTACGGGGTGGTACATCTGATTATACAACAGAATTATATGCTTAAGTCAGTCTGTCCAGGATGTTCTAAATAGTTAGTGATGGAGTCAAAACCTAGATTCAGGCCCATCTAATTTACAAGTACATTACCAAACATATAGATAGATCCTAAAATCTGACTTGAAATTGGAAAACATAAGTACCACAATGGTGAACTGAATTAGTAATCATCTCAACAGGTTGGGACAGTAGGACAGATTAATGCCATTCATTCATTCATTCATTCATTCATTAAATACTGGGAGTATTAGGGCCAGCGAGATAGCTCAGCAGTCTAAATTGCCTGCTTAAGCAAGCTTAGGCAACCTCAGGGACTGATCCCAGGCATCACATTCTGTGCCAGCCCCAACCCCAGGCAGGCTATGCCGGCCATAACATACATACATACATACATAGAGTTACAAATATTGAGAGTATTTGTATAAGAAAACCTCAAGACTTCTTAAGAACTCTAATATCCCATACTATTCATTAATTACTCATTAAGAAAAATTATAATTGTTCTTCACTCAAGTTAGAGTTTTAGTTTGGCTTATTTTACAATGTTCTGTTAACTTAAAAATGTATCTAACAGATACTTCAAAATATTTTAATAGAGTCAACTATGTAAAACAACACAGATTTTACATTATCTTCATAATATGCAAAGTTCATAAATTTCTGTAAACAAATTACCTGTCCTGGTCTCACTAACTGCTTTCTGGATTCCTCTTCTTTGGCCATACGTACACTTACAGATGCATATATCACACTCACAGGCATGCTGGTCAGCTTTGCTATCTGAGAAAAGATACCAACAAAGACTCAATTTAAAAGCTTCACATTTTCTATGTGCTAGTAAATTCTGAGGTATCTCAGGAATATTACTGTTTACCATAAAAATTTTAAAAACAAAAACATTCTGAATTATATATTTTTAATACACAGCTTCTAAAATTTTCTTTTCTTATTCAATTAACAGAGCAACATTTTTAATAAATACAGCCATAAAATAACTCAGAAATGATACCTCTACATAATACTGTAACAATGTAATAATCACAAAAATTGGAAGTGACAAAATATGATTGAACATGGAACTCAATCTACATGTAATCAAACACCTACCAAAGCAAAACCCGGGTCTCAGTCCTCAGATTACAATGGTGAATAAAATAAACATCCCTATCATTCTAAAACTGGCATGTTAGTGGAGATCTGGCAGGTAGTAAAGCTGATAAATGCTATGCAAAAACTGGAGGGTAAGTAAAGAACAAGGTCAGTAAACCAGATGACATAGATTATTTTGAAATACTATTCTATTTATATTATTCACAGAAATAACTTCTTCCATTATAAATTCTTTGTTCCTGACTTTTGCAATTTTAACTGTTTCATGCTTAAAGTCAATTGTGATTTTTATTTTGAATATATATGATCTGAATTTAAAAAAGAGGAAAATTACTGCCTCTAAGAAGAAAATGTTCCAGTACTATTCAGATACCAAAATAAATTTTAAAAGTTTATTTATTCAAGGAGGTCAATGAAAAGTTCTCCAGACACAATTATTTTCATAGACATTTTTTTTTTTACTTTTCTTAGTACATGCTTGTAGTACATAATTACATTGACTGTAGGGGATTAGTAGATGTACACCACACATTTCAGTTCTCTTCTTCCTCCCCTTCCTCCACTCCCTTCTATTTTTCCATAAAATTCATTTATCTTGTGAGATTTTATAAATTTAATCATCATATATAAATAATGAAACCCAGACTAACAGTACAAAGAAAATATAAAAATAAGAAAGACAACTGTACTAAGTCAAGGTATACTTTTACATACATTGTCTCCACTGGACTACAATACCTGAATAATTACTTTTTTTTTCAAGTTTGTATGTTTGATTCACTTCGCATAACACTATGGTCTCAAGGTGCATCCATATTGATACAAATGGCAGAAATTTATCATTCTATGGTAGAGTAATACTCCAATGAGCATAGATACCACACTTCTATGCGTTTATGAGTATAAGAGCTGTTTCCAATTTAGCTATTATGAAAGGTACTGCTTATAAACATGGCTAAGCATACACATCACTCTAGCATCATATCGATAATTCTTTTGGCAACATACCTAGAAGGGGAATAGCTGGGTCAAATGGAATTTCTTTTAGTTTTTTAGGACAGTCCATACTGATTTACATAGTGGATAATGAGTTTACAATTCTACCAGCAATGAAGAAAGGTTCCTTTAGCCCCTCATTCTCACCAGCATTTGTTATGTGGCTGATATTTTGATGGCAGTCATTTTTTCTGGATTTGAGTTTCTCACATGCCCAGCAATAACAAACATTATTCATGTATTTATTGGCCATTTGTCTTTCTCAAACTGAAGAGTGTCTACTCATTTCAGATGCCCATTTTCTAAACTGAGTCTGAAATTTAGGGAGGTCTAGTATTTTGAGATTTTTATATATTTTAGATAATGGTCTTTGAGGAGTCTTAAGTGCTAAACATTAAGAAAATTGGTTTTATAAATAGGCTATTTTTAATTTTAATTAAAAGAAATAGCAATGAGAATGTGCACAACAGGTCAGTAAGACAGTTACAACAATTAATACATTGCATATTGTTGTTTTTGTAGTATTTGCTCAGAGTACAAGATGCAGACTTGATATCTTGTATAAACACTATTAGTATAAATCTTTCTGCTCACTGAACTAAGATAAAGTAGTTGTATATGTAGTCCAATATTCCACAATAGTAGTGGGCTATCAGTACAACTTGCAATGTTGGAAGCTGTTGACTTGAGTTTTTTACAGCTCAGCATATTAATATGGCTTTCCTTTTTATGCCACATGGTTAGACTTTTCTGCTGGATGGTTAAGATCAAGATAAAGTAAGACCTATATATCAAAAAATGTACTTTTGCATCAAATAATGTCAGTCAAATCCCCTCAGGATTTACTCTGAAACCATGTACAACTGTTTGTAGATCTTTTGTCAGTGTCAGCCATCAGGATGAGTCATGGCCATTGCTTGGCCAACTTGCTTTCTTGCGAAAGCATGAGAGAATGTTTTCTCTGTAGGTAACTCTCATTAGGCACAATATATATCGTCGATCCCTTTCCTATATAGTCCCATAATCTCCTTGTACAGAAGATTTGGGACACCACTGAGTTATAGGATGTTACAGTACTACTTAAAGATATTCTAGAGAGGGACCAAAATGACCAGAACTCCAGTAATGAGAACGGAAAGAACCTACCAAATAGGCCAACTAATTAACACTGGAGAAAAAGGGGTAAACAATAGCAAGTAAATAACACGTCAATCATAAGTCAACACATCTCAATTATAATGATCAATGTAAATGGACTTAATTCACCAATTAAAAGAAATAGACTGGCACAGTGGATTAGGAAGCAAAATGTCTACTGTTGTCTTTATACAATAATTTAAGTTCCTCACTAGTTACTTTTAAGAACTCTAGACATAAACATAAAAATGAAACAAAAAAGTCCTGTAATGAGAGAAGGACTCTGTCTTGGTCATTTTTCTTGCCTTGGTGAGACAATAATATCTAACATCCCAAATTATGGAAAAAAAGGTTTAGGTCACACTGTTTGTGGAGGTTCCAGTCCATAATCAGCTGGCTCCAGGCACAGAGGCATGGCACAGGGGTAATAGCTCAAGGTGGGAGAAGACAGGAAAAGCAGCAAGAGCAAAAATGGATGGAAGAGCAAGCCTCTTTTCGTTCTTTATATTGTAAGCAGGCTGCCCGCCATCAGGTGGGTTTAGCACTCACACAATCTCCATATCTTCCTCTTGCACAGGATGAAGATATTTACAAAGTTAGGGCCTTGGCGCCCTGATGAGTCCTTTAAACCTCTAAACTTGCCAAATTGACATACTGTATCAAACACTGCAGACTTCTAATCTAAAATGGAACAGTAAAACAGATTTGATGATGAAAATATGTAATACAACCATTGTTAAATTTTTTTGTTTGAAAATCCTGTACTATATGGACTCTTGCTTGTTACTGTTTTCCTATCTTTTTTTCTGCTATTTTTACTCTTTAAAATAAGAAAAATTAAAGAAAATAAAAATAAAACTGAACAGTGTTTCAACCCTAGTGTGCTTGTCATTACCATTCTTGTAAGAATACAAATGAAAACTTTTCTTTTGCTGTCTCTGGAGTCCAATTTGGATCTCAACAAGTAAATTCATTTCTTTTGCAATAAGAGCCTCTCCTGGGAAATTCTGTGCCTGTGTGGTAATGGGTCCTTGTGTAGAGGGAGATGTGGTCCACCCCATCTTTGGGTAGCCCACTTTATCCAGGACTTGTTTTTCTCTACACAGAAGTCACAGAAAAACTGAAACTATTGTTCTTAAGGACAGTGAAACCAATGCAGGAGAGCGAGAACAGACACTTGGTTAATGAAATAACCTCTTGTATCAGCCAAAACAATTAGGATTATAAACACTGCCTCTTAAAGGTGTAAGAAAGCTATTCCAAGAGTACAAATAAAAAACCTCCATTGGAAAAAACATAAACCCAAACAACAAAAAATAACAAAAGGGACATACCAAAAACAACAGACACTCTAAGTCTTAGAAAGCAAAGATAAGAAAAACAAATTCTTGGATCTTTTCACAAGATAAATGCCATTTTCTGAATTTATAGTAGCCCAGGGTTACAAATCTTAGCTAACTGAGGAATTAAACTTCGGCTATCTATTTAGGTTGGGGTTTTCATTTAATTAATGTTCTTATAACATATTTTGTGTTTTGTAACTTCTTCTGCTCCAATTGTGGGTTCAAACAAGGTCACTATGAAATATTTATGGCTGCCAATGGAGGCTTGATGGCATTTAGTCAAATTTATAATGCAACATATTGGGAACAAATGTAGTTTCAGGTGCTTTGTCATTTAAAAAATAATAAGCAAGACAGACAGAGAAAAACATATAGCAAAAAGCTTTAAGTATGGGATGTATTTTGATATGAAAAGATATTCTATGATAAAAATTCTTGCCCTATCAGAAAGATGGGCAAAATAGGAACAGTAGGAAAAGTAGAAAGGCTGAAGCATGTCAAGGATGTCTCTGAAGGATGCAGTTTATAGAAACATGAATGTTTGCCTGTTGGCTTTACTGAGCTTAAACTACCTTTAAGAGCACCTTATTATTTGATGAAGATTAAGGGATTATGGCCCTGACTCTCCTTAATCATTTTTCCCCAGGGATCAAATCTCCTCTTCAATTTAATTGACGTTTTCAGACAAAAGCTGTAAGTCCCGTTTTGGAGATTAATATTAAACATGAGCTTTTCTATATGAGCTTTTCTACATGACTAGTAGAGACACTTCAATTGGTCAATAACAAAAAGACAAGTCAAATCTGCCTTCTTGGGCAGTCCTAATCTGGTTTGTAATACCCATTAGTCCTGGCTTTACAGTATTTTAAACATATTTATATTTCCCAAACATATAAATCTTCGAAGACATAAAAACTAAAAACATCACATTTGTGACTTCAGACTAAAATTATCTGTGAGAGTAGACTTTTAAACTCAAATATCTGACTTTCACTTACTTGTGTTCCCACTATTGGTAATAAAGTATATATGCCAAACTAATATTTATACCCAAATAAAAAAATGCATCTACTTTTTCAAGGTTCATAAAACTTAAGGATGTTCAGCACCATACAGCCCAAATAATGAGACTCAATAGATATCTACACACTGATACATTTTTTTCGGATAACACAAATTTGGATAAAAGTTAGTGTAATATAATATAATAACATCTCGATTAGTAGGCTAATATATTGCTCTTGATCTTAAATTTTCTCTGTAAAGCTTTTATACTTGTTAACTGCTAACATTCTACAGAGATTTAATTTCTAGGGCAATCATAATTGATAACAAATAACATTTCCCTAAATGAACCCTCAATATTATCAGCTTACATTGTAAAAACCCTACAGCGTATTGAAATTGCATTTATCCATAATAGTAAAGATGAAATTCTCTTCCATGTGTTTAGAAACCACCGTGTACCTTTTTTTTGTTACTCACCTATGCTCTCATTTTAATCTCCCTGACCCCTTAACAAAAGGGCAACACTTGCCCACACATTGTGCTCTCTGCTTCTGTGGAGGAGGCTCTGGCTTCACTTCATTTTTTTCACAAAGGCACTAAAGGTTAGTTGTTTTTTTGTTTTTTTGTTTTTTTTTTCTTTTAATCTTACATGAAAACAGGTCCAAAAAATCATTCACATCTGACCTGTCATAAACAGATACAATTTGGTCCTTATATAGGTATAAATTTCTATGGTGCACAAAGTAATGAAATTTAACAAATAGCCTAACTCACCATAACCCTCTTGGTGAACTTAACTATTATTTTTATAAATACTGACTCTACCATCAGGTGAAACTATAAAACACATTAAATGAGGTTTACTGTCAGATTTTTCTGTAATAGGATTGCTTTCACAAATTAAAATTGATGGGGCTGGGCAGATAGCTCTGTGGCACAAGTGACTGCCTGGCAAGTGCAAGGTTGTGAGTTCGAACCCTGGTCCCACCAAAAAAAAAATGATGCACAAATTAAAATTGATAATACCTCATATGTACTCCCAAGTATCTTGGGGCTTTCTTTCAACTCTGGGATAAAAATGTCCTTGGTAGACTTTATAACCTAACAGGTTAAGCAATAGTAAAATAATCTGATATGCTTCTTAAAACCCAATTATTACAACAAAAAGGGGTAGTAAGATGAAGCTCCTGCCTCAAGAACAAGTGTCTAAAGCACTATTTATTTTAAATGTTCAAAACTCTAATTGAGGTTTCACCATAGCAGAGAAAAATTTTATATTTTATTCCCAAAAGGACAGGCCTGAACCATTGTTCTTTCATCAAGAAAATCCTTCTGGCACCTAGGTATTATCTTCTTCCCTCATATTATTAGGATTGATAATTATCAACACATACTTAAGTTTAGCTGGTTGCTCATATTTGTGACGATTTATGATTCGCATTTGTCCACATATTGGACATATATAATGAAAAACTGAGGTTAAGTCAGTATAGTTCCTCTATGCATCATTATATACTCTTTAGAGAACTTACTATCTCCGCATCTGCTAATGGCACCTGGTTAACTTCTTGTCACAAATAATATTTCTTAAATGAACAATACACATACGGAGCTTAGGTGAACCGAAGCATGATCCCACACCAATCGTATTCAATAAGGGATAGGAAATTCTGCTGTTAAAGAAATCACCTCAGCACTTGAACCTAGTAGGCAAAAACATTTCTAATTACAACTATTATTGCAGTTATGACATTGGCCACCACAGCAGCAACTGTAGCAGTCTCTCTGACTCTAGCCAAACTGCTCAGACTATATCTGGTTATTTTCAAAATGTCACCGCAGAATAATGGACTCAAACTAATATTGATAAACAATTCTATTGAGGCTTGAATCCCTCGAAAAAAATTAAAAGGGGGGGGGGTGCTGGCAAGATGGTTCAGTGGTCCAAAGCTACTGCTTAGGAAAGCTTAGACAACCACAGGGACTGATGTTCAATCCCAGGCACCGTATGCTGTGCCAGCCCCACCCTCAGGGCAGGCTGAGCCAGACATATATATATTTGAATCCTTTGAGACAACTGTCAATTAGCTCAGCACACATCAGCACATCCTATGGACATGCAGGCATCTTAGTTGTGACACTGGGTATCACTCAACATCCATTTATGATAAAAGAAAAACCCTGACTAACTATAATAGAAATAGGTCATTACCATAATCTGGTAAACTATCAATGGAATTGTCAACATTCTACTATTTATTTGTCTCAATTTATTTAATTTCTACCCAGATCTTTTAAAACTTTTCTCTCATATTAGCTTTGGGTTTGGGCTGCTCTTGTTTTGCTAAGATCTTGAGGTTATATCATTAGGTTATTTGAGCTCATTCTCTTTTTCTGATGTGGGAATTCACTGCTATAAGCTTCCTTCTTAGGACTTCTTTCACTACGTACCATAGGTTTCAGCATGTTGTACTGGCATTATCATTTGATTATAGACATTTATTTCTTTAATTTCAACATTAGTCTAGAAAATATTGTTAATTTCCACATATTTACATAGTTTATGTGGTTTCTTTTGTCATTGATTTCTAGTTTCATTATAACATGATCTGATAATATGCATGGGCTATCTGTATTACTATTTGGAGTATATATGTTTATAATTGTAAACTTTTCCTGTTCAGTTATTCCCTTAGGCAGCATACAGTGTCTTCTGATCAGTCTTAGCTTGGAATACATTTTGCCTGAATTGAGGACAGCAATTCGTACTTTTTACTGGGTTCTTCTTTGATAAAAATTATTTCCCATCTTTTGATTTTTAATGTTTTTTTTCCAATAAAGTGTGCTTCTTGTATGCTACACATTGTTCAATTTTCTTTCTCAGTCCATTTCACCATCAGTGTTTTTGATTGAGTAACTGAAACCATTAACATTAAGAGTTACTACTATAAGGTATTAACTTATTTCTGTCTCTGCATTATTTTTTGTTGTTTTTTTTTTTAACGGAACCGAGGTTCAAACTCATGACCTTGTACTTGCCAGGCAGGCACTTGTGCCATGGAGCTATCTCCCCAGCCCCTGTTGTTTATTTTCTTATTTTTCAACTTTCTTAGCTGTTTACCCTGCCAAGCTTATTCATTCTTTTCAAATTAATGATACTGAACTCTTCATTGCCTCTTTCTATATATCCTAGAGAATTTTTATAATGCTGTTCTGTTGTTTATGAAATTCATGTGGTACACCTTGTTGAAATATATATTTCTCCTCCAATTTTAAAGTTTTGATATATATATCAGCTTTGGAAGTTATGCTTTAGGCTTGAAACACTCCACTCAAAACCCTCCTGGCCTTTAAGGTTTGTGTAGAGAAGTCTAAGATTCTAATAGATTTATCTTTACATGTGAGTTTTTGCCTTTTTTAAGTACTTGATATAGTGTCTCACTACACACCTCAGACTCATAGTGATTCTGTTTCATGCTCTCCAAGGCTGCAATTAAAGGCATGAGCCACCACATCTGGTCTCCATGGCTGGCTCAGTGAGCCTGGGAGCAGAGCTGGTGTAGCATGTGGTGCCAGGGATGGAATCCCGGTCCCTGCACTTGCCTAAGCAGGAGCTTAGTCCAGTGAGCTATCACATGGACTCATCTTGTTACCTTTCTTTAGTAGCTTTTAAGATTTTGTCCTTGTGATAGACTTCTGGACCTCTGCAATTCTGAGCATAATGTGACATGGAGAGCTTCTCTTTTGGTCATGATTATTGCATGTTCTATGTGTTCCATTTATGTGAATGCTTCATTCTGTCCCTATATTTGGGAAGTTTCATGCTATTGTTTCTGAGAACAGGTTTTATTTTATGTATTTAGTACAGGGTCTACAGGGTCTCACTACACAGACTGAACTTCTAGTGATCCTTCTATTTTCAGCCTCCTAATTGCTGGGATTACAGGCATGTGCTACCACACCCAGTCTCAATCACTGTCTCAGCACACCCAAGAAGTGGGGCCTGCCAGGGCAGGGCCATCAGGGCATCTTGGGGATCAGACCCTGGTTCCTGTATCCACCTAAGCAGGCACTTTAATCCAATGAGCTATCTGTTTGGCCTTCATGAAAAGGTTTTTTATGCCATTTGTGTTACTTTACTTCATTTTTTTGGTACCGGAGATTGAACTCAGGACCTCTGCTTACCAGGCAGGAACTTAAGCTGCTGGGTTAGCTCCCCAGCCCTGTGTTAGTTGTTTTTAAGGTGTCTTTTGACCACTTAGTCTTCAAAGTTATCCCTGTCTTCTATATTATGTTTTTAAATAATTCAGTTATGTGACTTATACATACTATCCTGCTGTCTGAACTGGCTTTGAGGGAGTTGGGGATTTCAGAAGCATTTTGTTACCTTCGTTCCCCACATTTCCTCTATTTATGTTTGCTTGTTCTGTTTTGTGCTGAGGTCTATAGATGACTATCTTCTAAAGATCACTGCTAGTAGTATAGAGATCTTTTTAGTTCTTTTTCAGTGATGTATTTTGCCCATGCCTAACTACAACCCTTTGCCACAGCCCCAAGATTTTATCACTTTGGCTATTTTGGGAAAGGGCAATGCAGTGTAGTTAGTCCAAAGACCAAGGCTAGGAATGTACACTAATATTGTTAATATCACCAAGGCAATTTGAGTGTTATCTCACAGAGAAATAGTGACAGTTATGTGTCCCTGTTAATATCAAGTGAAACAGCTATAGTAGTATTATCCAAGATAAATTAAATATTAACATTCCAATGGTCTAGTTATATAACATCCTTATTCCTAAAGAAGAAACCATCAATTATGAAGTAAACATTAAGGCAAGCCAGGTACTGACTTACAGATAATATGTACTAAATTAAATGTAATAGCTAACAGTAGAAAACTCTGCTAACAGTAGAAAACAGTTCAATAGTAATTTTACAGAGTTATATCAAAAGTGCAACAAATCTCTGTGGTTATACTATAAAAGGTACTTGGTTTGGGAATGAGAGGTTTTCAACAATCTATAAAGACTATCCAGAGAGAGATTCTCTTGGGTTATACACAAATGATATTTTGTGTACTACTAGGGCTTGAACTCAAGACCTTGCACTTGGCAGGCAAGCACTTATTCTACTGAGCTAAGTCCTGGACCCTACACATGAATTTTGGAAGACCCAGAAAAAAACAACTGCCAGATAACAAATTCTCTCACAATGGTGATAGTGGAGTATTCCATTTCGGACAATTTTCCACATATTCTAAGTATTACCTAGTAGTGGAAGTTATATAGGCATGAGTTAAACAATTTTACATTTACACTGAGCATTATTTTGAACTAGACTGACACTCTAGTCATACAGGGTAAAATTCAGACTCAGTGCAAACAAGAGAAATTTTGTTTACTATTTACTCCTCAACACATCCTTCTGGTATACGTGAAAGCATCACAGAATCATTTGTCTAGGTCTACCTTCCCCAAAAGATACCACCTTTTATTTCTTATACTGGCATGGTATTCACTAATAAAATGCACCAATAAATCTGCTAACCTATCTCCTGCCACGAGATGTGGGAGGTGATTTGGGTGTAGGGAGTGGAAAAGGCGTGGGATCTAATTTAGACAGTAAAACACTGATCAGAGCACTCAGCTTGTGTTAGTCAGGCTGGCAGTTCAACTGGGCAGTTTGTGGTTAAGAGGGTTGGGAGTACGATTTGCCATTGTTGCACAAATACAAACCTTGGGAGCCAGTTTAAGCCCTTTCATTTGTCAAGGGGAAGCCACTCTCTGCTCACTTTCCCCCATCCTCTAAGAGCCCCCTTTCATACTGTGTCCTGCTCACTAGTCATACAAAACATAAATGTATCTAATATCCGAAGATCTTAATCTAATCCCATGTACCTGACACCCAAACTTCCACTTTCCCCCACCTCTGCTGCTGCGGAATAAACCAGCCATAGACGCTGGAGCTTATTGGCATAAAGGGTTCAACAATTCTCAGAACTTAACAAGATGGTCTCAATGTCAGTGGCAAAAGAGGAGGGCCTGGGGCCGGTGAGACAGCTCAGAGTTCTAAAGCGCCTGCTTAGGCTAGCTTAGGCAGGTGTAGGGGACAGCAGTTCAATCCTGGCATCACATGCAGTGCCAGCCCCACCCTCAGGGTCGACCGAACCTGCAAAAAAGGGGTAGGGGCTGACCCACTCCCCTGCCTGCATGCAGTTTGATGGACAGAAAACCCACACAGCTTGGATTCCTGGGGCACAGGTTATCAGAACAGTTCCTTCTTTCACTCCAGCCACACTCATGCAAATGCAACCACTTCAGTGATTCTTATTCTTTGTTTGTTTTTTGTGGTACCAGAGACTGAACTCAGGACCTTGTGCTTGCCAGGCAAACATTTATTCTATGAACTATCTCTGGGGCCCTGATTTTCATTCTTTGTCCACACTACTGAGACCTGGACTCAGAGGCAAGGGTGGCAAGCAGATAAGATTCCACCTTTGTAGAGATAGCTTGTTGGATGCTTGACAAGGTTGAGTTATTAACAGGAGAGCTGGTTTTCAGCAACCCCAAGTTCTCCAGTAGCACCAACTTTGCCTCCTTCTATATATCAGCGAACAGTCTACAATTCTCAGTAGTACTCATAACAGTCCGTCTGTCCAGGTAGGCCCACACCAGGTGGGGATTCCTTTCCCAATCTCTCCAGCTAGGTTATAGCAACAATGTGAGGACCAGAATAAGATTATACGATTGTATACATTAATTTGAACACAAGGGCTATCAGCTGCACAGAGAGGTTAACAGTAGTCTCTGGGTTACATCTCCTTTCTCCTCTATCCCCAGAGCTGTGTGCCTGTGTACACATTGTGCCTGCTAATGAGAAGGACGACTCATAGGCTGCCAAGGGAACACAGTTGGCATCACTTAAGCAATAACTTGATACCAACTCCACAACCCCAGTGGGCTCCCCACAGGTCTGGCTAGTACAACACAGAGGCCTCAAACAGACAGGTCTAGCGCCATTACTGGCTGCTACAGTGAGATCTTTACGGCCTGCCATACAAGATGTAGACTACCTGGAAAGTGATACACTCAACTCTGAAACTACACCATAGGTCAGGCAGGCAACAGATAGCAACTACTGTCTATGCACAGGACACCCACATCATGCAACTGGATGGATGGGAACCATTCTTGGTTGGAGGCAACTATCAGGAGGTCAGCTTTCCAGATAGCACCAGCATCAAGCATAATCACTGGCCTCCATGAGTGGGTGATGTGGCAGGTACCTAAGAGATCATGTGGGGACAGCTCAAAACTTCAGGAACAAACAATTCACAGGAAAAGGAACTAAAGGTCTCTCTATACATGGCTGCACCCAAACAAAGACTATCTTCTCTTCATGAAGAAAGCAAAGTGCGAGGAACCTAAACCACAAGCATTAGTGAGGTTCCCAATAGCATTGTTATGCTTTATATCTAGATGTACCCTCAAGGTATCATGTGATCACAAGTGGTGCTTTGGGAAGGTGACTGGATCATGGGGGTGTGATGCCATTAGATTAGTCCACTGATGAATTTAGAGCTAAATGGCTTTTAGAAGGCAAAGCCAGGTTGAAGGAGGTAAGTAACTGGAAACACAACCAGGAAGGGACTATTTTCCTTCCCTCCTTTCTTGATTCCTCTGCTTTGTGCCTGCAATGCTATCCCTCTGCAATTGCCATGCCACTCTCCCCAATGCCAGCTGACTATGGATTCAAACTTCTATAAACTGTGAGCCAAAGTAAACTTTTCTTCCTCTTTTGAATTGTGGATATTAGACATCACGTCGTGCCCGCCCCCAACATCAATGAGCAAGTAACTAATACAAATACTCATGTTATATAAAAGGTATGCTTGTGTTTAGCAATGATGATCCCATGTCCCTTGCTGAGTATTAACTCTGTATGATCCTTCAACGGGCCCCAGGTCTTGGATTAAATGGTTAGGAGTGTCCATGTCTCACACACACCTATCAGTGCGGGGCCAACACCAACCTGATGAAGCTCTAAGTGAAAGGGGCCATGAAGCTGACACAGTTCCCTGAGCCTTGTAGGCTTGGTTTGCTCTCAGCAGCCTTATTTCTTTTGCCTGCAAGACTCAGCAAGCTTCATGCCTTCACTGACTCTCAGGATCCTGAAATCAGGCCTACTGAAGGGGCTGAAAAGAATTTTTTTTTGCTTTTTTCCAAATAGAAAAAAAAAATTCAAAGCAAGACAATAAGAGGGTAATAATGGTTAATAGATTGTATACTGTTATCTTTAAATTACTTGATCAAAATACAAAATACAAGTATTTAATTATCCTAACAATATTAGTATATGCCATATTTTTCAAGAACTAAGAGGAAGTAGTACTCTAACTACATTGACTATCATATGGGGATCGGAGTATACAACATAGCTCTTTATTTTATTAAGCCTGTAAAATCTCTGTGGCATGTCTAGAAAAATTCAGTCTCTGTCTCTGTCTCTCTGTCCTTCCCTCCCTCCCTCCATTCATTATATGTTTTATATTGAGGCATATGATCTGCTTAAATTTATAGTTTTATAAGGCTTTTAATTTTTTTAATCTCAAATATGAATTTAGAAGATAGCTCTTGACTCCCACCTATTACATATACAGCAGTCAATTATTACATTTTCTTCTCATATTTCAAAATAATTTTGTTTTTACTGTCATATTATACAATTATTATTTTGCCTATGACCCCACTCTAGTATTATTTCTATCAAAGTTCCAATTTTACTATATTCAATATATGTTATCATTAGCCAAAATTATTCTATGTATCTATAAATTACACAAAGCTCATCTGCTAGAAGATTACTCAGGAAGAGCTCATATGTGTAGGGTTCGATACCTCTATTACCTTGTTCTATCTATTTTATGAAGAAACAAGTTGCTAGAAAGCCTGGGTCATATGTGGCTTTAATTGTAATCCCAGGTTATATTATTTTTTGGTTAGTGATATATGGCAAGATTTAGTCCACTAATATCATAGCCCAGTAACTGTTTTCAAATTTATATCATGGCATGAAATATAATTTTCTACTGATGACAATAACTTATTTGCAATGCAGTTTCAGCAATAGACCAAACAAGCTATAAGACATTTGTCTCTTACATGAACTGTACTTATTTCAAGAAATAGTTCACACTTTGCATATCTGCGGTTTAATTCTAGTAAAAAGAAACTATCAGATCTTATACATTACTTTTTGCTACTTTTTAAAATACGGCACTTATGTGCCAGGGAACTTATCATTTTAAAAAGGTTTTACTTTATTTACAAAGTTGTACAACAGTTGCCACTAGCAAATTTTGAAGATGAGCTGTTGTGATGTTAATCCAAAACCCTGTGCATTCTACATCAGCCATCAGTGAGGTACACTTTGTCCTTATGTTACCATTTAGAGTAATTTTATAAACCCCAAAGGAAATCCTGTATCAATTTGATTTAGCTTTCTATTTTTTTTCAATGACCTATCCAGAGGTAGTCACTAATTTATTTTTTTCTTTCTATAGATTTGCCTGTTTGGGGCATTTCATATGAATGGCATTACATATGATGCTATATGAACCTTTGGGACTAGCAAAAGCCTGTAATTTGGCAATTATTATAAATGTTTATTCACAGTGTAGTATGATTTGAAGTACTTTTTGACTCTTATTATCAAATAAAATACCACTAAATGTACATAGCTCATTTTATTTATCTATTTATCACTGATGAACATTTGGGTTGTTTTTTTTTACAGGTATTATAAATAGGATTGCAATGAACACTAACACATACATTTTTGTGTATAATTTTAAACCACATTTCTATTGGGTAAATTACTGAGAAGAGAATTTGTGGATCATATATTGTGCAATAATTTGAGAAACTGCCAAATTATTTTTAAAAGGCCCATACCAGTCTACCTCAGCAGCAACAGTATTTGCGAGTTCTAGTGCTCTCCACCAAGCAACATACTTTCTACCCTTCTGGCTGTAGCTTACCAAAAAGTGAGTAGGAAATGTGTTATGGTATGAAATGTGTCTAGCTGCCCTCTCTCTTGAGCCTCATGTGGTCATTGGTTATAGCATTTTGGAAGTGGCTGGATGTAGGTTGTGTGAGGCCGGGGCCCATGATGTGACAATGGAATTGATTCATAGTGCAATGAATAAAGGCTGCCCCACTCATTGTGTGAATGCTAGCTGCCCTAAGGATGGATAGCCTAGATAGGACATAACAGCGAGCAGGATCACTGCTTGTTTCTTGCTTACTGCTTTCTGCCTGCCTAGCTTTGCTTTGGACCCCACCCTCTGTGATGCCCCTCAGATACGCTGCTCTGCCTTAGAGCTAGGCAACTATGGACTGAAATATCTACAAACTGTGAGACAAAAAACCTTTTCTTCTTCACATTTACATGGTATGTATTTTGTCTCAGCAACAAGTAAATGGATTGTATAAAAGGGAAAGGAAAAATGGAAAAAATTGCAATATATTGCAAAGGGTTTATAAAATGAAAGATGTTCTCACCAAGGGGGATTTACCAGTATATTTAAAAGTTCCTTTTACATTTTCCTTCTCAGCTAATACTTTCAACAAATTTATATAGAAGATTCATTAGCAATGGAATGTAAAACAATATCTACACAGGGTATTTATTACAGCAGGATGAGGATAAATAAAGAGCGTGAAACATGCTCTTCAAGTTGCAGCTCTGGCATAGAACTGAGGAGCAACTGCACCAGTTTTTTGGTCTTCGTTAGGTGCTTATGATAAAATGACATTTGGTGATACAGAAAGGCTAGCTCTATGAAAGAAACACCCATGACACCTTTCTTGCCACTCACACCCACTGATTGCACTGTCGCGATTTTTGTGATACCTTTTCAGAATATTCTTACATTCCTAACACATGTTAAAAAGATGGGGAAACTCCGTAAGGAAGTTTCTGTCTCCTTCCCCCTGCCCCTCCATTCCAAGTAGGCTAAGGGTACCTAGGGAGCTCATACTTCTGCTCTGGAAAGGACAGAAGTTGGGGCAAAGAGAATGACACACCAAGATAGGCTGATTCAGTGACAGTACTTGGACCCTTTTATGAGAAAATGAGCTTTGAGATTGAGGACAGAGACAATATTTTGTTAAATTTGGGAAAAAAGAGCTAGGCAAAAGTGTTCAAGAGCTGATTGTGTTTCAAACAAATTACTTCCCTGTGGATGACTTGTCAAGAAACTTTTGTAAAGATTTAGGCTACATGTTTACTTGTTAAGGATCCAGGCTGAAATTTCCTCAACACTTCACTACGCTGACAGAGATTGTAGGACAGCACATATTTACTTGCTCTCACATAAATATTCATTTCTCCTATTTAATAAACAAATAGATTGTAACAAAATTATGCTCTCCGATTTGATTTGCTCATGTACATTTAGCACATAAAAACCTAGCACATTCTTTTTCACAGTAGTTTCTAGGGTGCACAAGGAACATGCCTTGCATTTCCAGTTAGTTGTAAAATACTATCATTAGCATCATTGTGAAATACATTTGTATTTCTCTTCACCTACCAATTACAAAAGTTCGAGCAGTTGATGAGGCAAAGGAAATTAGCAGACTTTTTTAATATTGCTAATTTTCTTTCAAAGTTTTAGCACTTAGAGGCTTCCTTATCACCTCCACATTAGCGAAAAATAAAATATCTCATTCCAAAACTAATGGCTATCCTCAAGAAATCATTCAATTACAAATGCTGGTGAGGTTGTGAAGAGAAAGTTTACTTCGTTGTTAGCGGGAGTGTAAATTGAGAAAGCCACTATGGAAATTGATATGCAGATTACTCAAAAAGCTAAAAGTAGAAATTTCATTTGACCAAGCTTATTCTCCTCTAAGATATCTTTGCAAAAGAGTTAAAGACATCATGCCACAGAAATACATTTATACTGGGTATGGTGGTACATGCCTGTAATCCTAGCTCTTGGGAGGCTGAGGCAGTAGGATACTTGCAAGTTTGAGACCAGCTCCAAAGTGAGCTC
>PVKN010012004.1:0-21151 GCA_004027915.1 Capromys pilorides
GGGATTGAACTCAGGGTCCTGCGCTTGCCATACAGGTGCTTATTCTACTGAGTTATCTCCCCAGTCTCTCTTTTGATTATTGCTACCATTTTGCCATGCAATTTTCAGTGTTAGTTAAGACTTACAGGGGCGTGTTATGCCAGGGAAGAGTCTGACAAGCTCTGACAATACATATATGCATATATATGTATTGACCAGCGAACAAAGAAAGCTGTGGCACGGAAGTCAGGAAGAGTTCCCTTACTTACTTTCTGAAGCCAAAGCTACAGTCAGCATGGTGTCTACGTGGCATCCTCTTGTCTGAGATGCTCTGCAGCGGCATAGTCATGACAAGCTTTGGAGAAGCGAGAAAAATATTATTAAATCGCTTCATACCCAAATGGGCAGGGAGATGAAATGTGAAGATGAAGCATTAAAAATGTTTTGTAAAGAAATCAAGACACCAAGATGAATAGGCAATGAATGTCAATGATAGAGTTGCCAGGCAAAGTTTAGGAAACTTCGATCTGTATACAAGAGAAGTAATTGCTTTTAGTATGAGTATGTGTCAAATATTTTGTATGCTTTGGGTGATGGGATGAACCCTAGTCTCCTTGTTTATCTCTAATGTCACCATGGGCATTAGTAGGACCAGGAATGTCAGATGGATTTACTTATTTGCTACCTTAGATAAATTTTATTATCCAGGACAGGAGATAATGGATACGTCAAGAATATCTGAAGGAAATTTTCTACTTGTACATCAAAACTTGTATGCCTGTAGTTGAGAGTTGAGTTTTCTTATCTATCCAGACTGTATTACTCCCTTCATAGTCACCAAAGATCAAATCAGAAGCATTCCTGATGGGCAGGAAATGTCTTCCTGAGACTAAAGCATTTCTAAGGTCTCCACAGGATCCCTGTAGAAGTTCCTGGGGACCTCTACGGCCAACATGGAGAGGAGCAACTGTATTGGTAAAACAGCTTTAGGCATGTGCGCCACTCCTAAGTTTACACCCACAGATATACACACATACATATGTGTGTATACCTACACATGTATAATGCATATATGTATACATATACACCTACATATACATAAAATTATATTGCATGGAATTCCTCCTTTGAAGGAACAATGGCTGGCTGTTCAGTTTCTGAGCAGTATGTGATTAGCTGGAACACGGTGCTGCAGTGAAGGTCTTGTACCTGAGCGTGAGTGCTCTTCTGGGATCTAACTGAATCCTCCCAGACTGGGTGGTTTCCTGTCTGGGCTCAACTTTGCAAAACAAGGGAGCTGTTGGAGCTGAAAATAGCACTTGGACTGATGGCTTGGACATTGACTGAACCTGGAAAAGTTCTGAATTTAGGGGGGCAGAGAACACCCCAACATCAACAACATTTTTAATGGAATGGCTAATGATGTCACAGATCTAGGGAGTGGAAATTAGAATTTGACAGAGGTTCTGTGATTTAACCATTTGCTTTATCTTGATTTGTTTCTTTTCTTCTTTTCTTTCTTTCTGCTTTTTTTCGGGGGACGGGGGCTACATGGGAATCAAACTCAGACCTTTCGCTTGCCATGCAGGCCCTCGAGATGCTGAGCTATCTCCTCAACTGCTTTACCTTGTGATTCTTCTCCCTTCTATATGCAATCCTATTGCCAGCTATGCAACCACAGTAAAAAAAAAAAAAAAAAAAAAAAAAAAAAAAATTACCTAAACTGACAATTCGAGAAAGCTAGTTGCCTATTGTGCAGTTAGAGTTCAATAAAAGTATGTTGAGTGAATTGCAAACTAAAGAATCTACTTCTATTACGAACTGTGTTAGTCAATATTATGTATTATAAGAGTAAGAAAAATATCTTTAAATATCTTTATATCTCTAAGTGGGGAGAGTCTCACTTATTCTCTGCTTCTGAAAATGCATTAGCTTTTGGCAACATAAAGCAGATCAATTTTACTCTGTTATTTTTTCCGCATGGCTTAAGTGGATGGAAGATGTTCACCCCTAAAATGCATAAGTGCCTTTTATCCACTATGAAAGTTCTTGAGAAATGCCATTGTCTCAGTCTTTCCCTCCAAATGTTACAACCTGAGAAATAACTAGGTTTAGTAAGGCTTTGCTACCTGACACGAAAAAAGCAAAGCAAAGCTTATGCATGTGTTGTGGCTCCTAATTAATTGTCACTTGTAAAATAATTTGTGGTCTGGACAAGATACTCCATAATATATTTTTTCCCTTCCACAGAATTTTCCACTGGGTAATGACTAACCTTTTTATTCCAACAGAGCCACTGGTAACTGATGAAATGAGAAGAAAGCCAAAGCTCCCAGCCTAGACTTTTCTACCGTGGTCTTGTGCTGGTTTGATTTCTTTTTTAGAAACATGGACCTGTACTCTTGTTGGCGTGTCTGTTGAAAAACTGGGCTATTATTTCTTCTTGCGTTACTTTGGGGTTATTTTTTCTTGGCCGCAATTGAATTTTTTTATTATTATAATAAAGATGATCAAGTAGTTAAGGAGCAGAGAGGACTGCAGCTAATCTTAAAGTGGTTAAACAAATGATAAGTTGTAATTTGGAAAAAAAAAATTTTTGTACCAGGTATCGAACTCAGGACCTTGCATTTAGCCAGGCATGTGCTTCTACTAGAGAGCCATCCCCCTGGCCCAATATGTGAGTTTTTACATAATAAAAAGAATAATTATTGACTATCAATGAGTCTTTTAAGTCTGTACACATCTGCAGCATTTCTTTCTTTTTTTTTTTTTTCTTCTGTATTTAGGAGAGTTTATAGGGTCTTACTACACAGATCGGTCTCATAGTGACCCTCTGGATTTCAGCCTTCCAAGCACTAGAATTACAGGCGTGCACCACCATGTTCAGTCTCTCTCTCTCTCTCTCTCTCTCTCTCTCTCTCTCTCTCCCCTCCCCCCACTTTCTGTCTTTGCGAAATGCGGGATTGAACTCAGGACTTTGTACTTGCCAGGACCATGCCCAGTCTCAATTGCCATCTCAGCATGCCACAGGGGCAGGACCACCATGACACACTAGGGATTGAATCCTGCTGCTGCACTTTGCCTAAGCAGGCAGTTTAATCTGTGAAGCTATCAAGCTGGCCCTTATCACATCTCTTTTTGCTGCATGTATTTATCCTTATGAAAACTAGCCATATCTGAATGAACTTGAAATTCAGCTAATTTTTAAAACTCTTGGCCCATAATAAGGACAGACAATAGTACATGTTCCTCAGGGTGTAAAGAAGTTTGAAGCCACCAATATCATTGATGGGAATGTAAAAGAGTCCACTGAGTTTGGAAAATAATTTGGCCATTTCTTTAAAGTTAAGCATAAATTTGTCATATGATGCAATAATTTCATTTCTGGCTGTTTACCCAAGAGAAATGAATACACACACGTGCACATGCACATACACACACACACACACACACACACACACACACACATACAACACTTGTATGTGAATACTCATACTATTACTCAAAAAGAACCAACAAACAAGAACCCAAAGGCCATCATTTTGTGACTGGATAAATCAAATGTGGATTATCCTGTATAAGAGAAAACTACCCGGCACTAAAAAAGGACAAAGTGCTGATATATATTACAAGGCGGATGAGCCAAGAAATATGATACTAAATGTAGAATTCAGGTGCAAAAATAATGCAGAGTTATAAATATTGTAACATTCCCTTCATGTGAAATTCCAGGGAAAGGTCAATGTACAAAAAGAAAAGTAGATTATTAGCTGCCTTAAGCTGTAGGTGATTGTTACTGTAACTCCTATGACCCTGAGAATAATCCTCTGTTGGAATTTCCCAGCCAACGGGATTTGATTCACAGACCTCTAACTTAATGAGACTTTGGGACTGGGGAGATTCCAAGTTTCTGAAAGCTTTAGCAGGGCAGCTCCTAAGAAACTTTTTTTAAAAAATTATTAATTTTAATGAGAAAGAAATAACAATGAGACTTTTTCAAAACAGGTTAGGACAGTTACAATAATTAATACATCGCATATTGTTCTCTTCATAGTAGTTGCTCAGAGTACAAGATGCAGACATGATAACTTTTCTAAACACTATTAGTAAAAATCTTTTTTCTCACTAAACTAAGAGAAAGTAGCCATATATATAGTCCAATAGTCCATAAAAAAAGATAGAAAAATATTCTCTTAAGGATCCCATCCTCCCCAAAAAAATATTACTGCAGAATGCTGTGCAAAAATCTAACCTACATTAAAATGAATAAAAAGTTAAAAATAAATAACAGAACAAAACAATATATTGAAAAAAAAGAAACCAATTTACTTTGCACACCTAGAGTTTGATGATATTTGTCATAAGGATGGGAAAAGAAAGCTACCACACTCCCGTAACACTTCCCAGCCCAGCAGCCATCCTGAGGATTGGCCAGCGTTTTGGCTTTTCCCCATGGCCCATGTGACTGCTCTTCTGCCGACAGCCAGGATGTGCTCAGCCTGTGGGGAGTGGCGATGGGTGGGTTTTCCTAACAGCTGCCAGGCAATGCCTGCACCCGCAGCCCCTGGCATTTGTGGTGGATGCACTTAGGAGGTGCTTTGCTTCTTTAGAACAAGTCAACTTTTCTAAAAAAAAAAGTCCTAGGCTTATTTGACCAAGGATGCTGAAGGCAGCGCAAGATAAGGGTCTCCTTTAAGAATCTGGGGGAAAGTTGTCTGTTTCCCTCTTTACATCATCTTTACAGTGAGCCAAATGCAGCTTCAAGAAGGTCTTTATGTGGACTCAGTCTTCACTGTCACTCCCTGAACAGTAGCTGGGGTGGGGTGAAGGAGCCCAGGATGACAACGGCAGAGATGGCTGCTTCATTGCCGTGGCGTCACCATCACGGTGTCGTTCAGGAGTCATCACCATAGGACCTTTTGATGAATAGTCTCTGTCAGCACTTCAGCAGGTGGGGGACAGGGAGAGGATCTGAGGACTGAGCCCAGCCATAGTTCCTCCTAGAAACAGGGCAATCCAGACCTTTCCCCAATCATTATGTAGCATTAGGTATTCTGTCTTTTCTCACACTGTCTAATCCAGGGGAATTCTAAGAGCCCAAAGAAATCTTGAAAATATAATTAAATTAAATGAAAATTTTGTGTTTTTTGAAATATATTTGATCCAGGGTCTCACTACACACCTTGGATTCATAGTGATCCTCCTGTTTTTAATCTCTCCAGTGCTGGGATTATAGGTGTGCACTATTAGGCCTGCACTGGGTCGCCGGCTCAGCGTGCCCGGGGGCTGGGCAGGCACAGCATATGGTACCGGGGATGGAATCCTGTCCCTGCACTTCCTAAGCATGTACTTAGTCTCCTGAGCTATCTAGCCAGCCTTTAAGGAGATGTTTGACCAACCCGAAGGCCCCGATTTGTCTTTTTCTCAGGGCAAATGTTGTTATACCACTTGCACTTCCTTCTCATGACTGAGGGTGTGGGAGTTGAGCAGTGCTGTGTCAATTACCTCAGTTCCCTCGAATATACCTTGTAGAAACAGGGACAGCTTAAACTTCCTCACCTTTGCTCATCTTCTTTATCCCGAGAGCACCATTGCCTAGTCTTAAAAATAACTGCATGGATTATTTTGTTTAACTGGGGAGCTCAGGAATTCATGGTAATGTCTCTGAAGCATACCATTGAAACGATCTTTTATTTTATTCTAACCAACAAGCCTCTTCCATCACTCCACTTCTGCTGATGGGCTCTGTGTTTGCTTCAGCAGCAGAAGATCAAGGACCACAATCTTGTTATCACTACCATCATCATCCTTGTTAATTTTTTCACAGTACCAAGGATTGAACCAAGGTACTTGCACCAAGCTACATCCCCAGGTCTTTTTACATTTTTGTTTTGGGATAGGGTCTTGTGAAGGCTTTACGTTGTTCAAACTAGGCTCATACTCGCAGTTCTCCTGCCTCAGCTTCCTAGAATTCTAGGAGCTTCCTAGAGTTCTGGGATTACAGGTATGCAACACCAGGTCTATCTCTTTTCACTAAAGAATATAATAACAGGGCCGACCAGATAGCTCAGTGGACTAAAGCACCAGCTTAGGCAGAGTGCAGCGGCTGGGGTTTGATCTCTAGCACGCCATGCCAGCTCTGCCTGTGGGTTGCGCTGAGATGGCGATTGAGACTGGGCATGGTGGTTCCTGCCTGTAATCCCAGCACTTGGGAGGCTGAAAACAGGAGGATCAGTATGAGTCTGATCTACATAGTGAGACCCTGTAGACCCTATAGGCCCTGTCCTAAATATGGGGGGGGGGAATATTTAATGCCCAAAGCTCTATGTATAAGATCTTTAACTTGTGCTGTAAAAGTCAGGTGTCTTTCAGGCCCTAGGCATCCACATTGCAAGTCTCCTAACACACATGTCTAGAGCTTATTTTCAATAAGTGCTTTTTCAAGTTGGAAGCCATGCTAGCTGACGGCATTTCACATTTTGACAGAAATACACGCGATTCCAGTGGTTTGAAAGGAGCTTTAGAGTCCTTACAGTTGAAGGGGCCTGTTGTCAAGGATACCATGTGCTTCCAAGTCAACAAATCCTGCCAACAAAATAGACAAGTTCTAACTCTTCCTAGAATGATTAGTTAGAACATGGACATCGTTTAGGTAGAAATCTCTCTGACTTTTGAACAATACTCCATTTACTAAAACGCAGGCTTGTTTACAAAAGATTTGTCCTTACTGAATGCTGTAGAAGGGCTTAGTTGTTATCAATGGTAAGAAGGCTTAATTTGTTCTCATTTACAAACAGCAGTTGAAGAGGTGAATATTTCCTGCCCAGGGGAAGTTCGGGGAAGGACACTTGGAGAGAAGAAGAGTATGTGCGGGGCTAAATTAAGGACTCGTGGCTAACCTAGTCATGTCACTCTGACAGGTGATACAAAGAACTAGGAAGAGGGAGTACAGACAATAGGCCTGTGGACTCTGTTTCTGTAAATCTGTGGGGCGAAACAGGTGCTCACTCAATGGCTACAGGAGGCAGAAGGGTTTGCAAGTAGCTGGGGTTGCCTTGGGGGTGGGGCACAAGTCATGAGGCCACGTAGCCACATAGCCACTCTATGGAAGCTCACAGGACTCCTCGGGAAAGCATGAAGACCCTCACATATCATGGGTTGGACTGCATCCCCCTCTGAATTCATATATTGAAATCCTAATCCTTTGTCCCTCCAATGTGACCTTATTCATAGCGAGCATCCTTAAAGGGACCACTAATTTAAAAAGAATGGGTCCTGACACAGCATTGCTGGTGTGCTTCTAAGAAAACATTAGGACACAGCCATAGAGGGAGGGATGGTATTGGGATGACATGGGGAGATGACAGCCACCTGTAAGCCACGGAGTCCTCCAAGACACCAGCCTGGCTGGCACTGCGACCTCAGCCTTCACAACTGGCACAGAGTGAATTTCTGTTGTTTGGGCCAGCAGGGCATGTTCAGCAGGCTGACACAGGCCCCAGCAGCTACAGCACGCTATAAGGAGAAGAGACCTCCTAGAAGTACAAGTCACATGCTGAAGTAAAGGGGGGAAAGGTTATGTCCTTGCTTGGAAATCAGGATGGCTTCAGAGAGAAAAAGAGGTACTGCGTCTTGAAGGATTTACCATGAGAACATTTAGGGACAGTTTAATTTATACTTGGCAGTTTTCTGGACCAATGGAGAAGCAGCGAGATTAGCTAGAATATGTGTTTCTTTTCCATTTATTTGGTACAGGGTCTGCACGGTGTATAGGGTCTCACTACACAGATTGGACTCCCAGTGATTCTCCTCTTTTCAGCCTTCCAAGCACTAGGATGACAGGTGCACGCCGACCAGGAGTCTCAATTGCCCTCTCAGTGTGCCCCAGGGGCGGGGTCAGCAGAGCACACGGGGGATCGAACCTCAGCCGCTGTGCTCTGCCTAAGCAGTCGCTTTAGTCTGCTGATCTACCTGGCCAGCCCAGAAGAACATGTGTTTTTTCTTAAAAGGGGAGATGAAAAAGAGAGAAAAGGACGATGCTACTATAAAAGGAGACTAGACTAACTGTGCGTGGCCTTGGACTCTGGGTAGGGGACACAGAACCAACACAGCTGGTGAAGTGGATATTCTCAAGTTTACTTTTAATATTTTTTGTGGTGCTGGGGATTGGATTTCACACCTCATTCAGGGTAGGCGATCACCCTGATATGGAACTGAGCCCCCAGCCCACATCAGAGGATCCATTTATGACAGCTAACCACGGAGACACTGGTGTCAGATTTACGTGGTTGTTACTAAAGATTAAGTCTCAGGCCACATGCATGTCAGGTGAGTGATCTACTACAGATTTTTAATTCATTGATTAATTTAATAATTGTCGAATATTTCTGTTCTGCCAGTTTCCTTGATAAGCCTGGAATATTTTATTTTTTTAATTTAACTTTTTTTTTTTTTTGTCTTTTTGAGACAGGGTCTCCCTATGTAGTTCAGGCTGGCCTTGAGCTCACTTTTGTAGCCTGGCTGGTCTTGAACTCGCACTGGTCCTCCTGCCTCAGCCTTCCAAGTGCTGGAATTATAGGAGTGCACCACCATGCCTGTCCTGACCTAGAATATTTTAATAAGCACAGCAGACAAACAGACAAACACTTCTCCCCTTGTGTACAAAGATGGGCAACAGGGCCTACATCTAATACATAAGATGCAGATCATGCCCAGCTAATGTATTAGTGCTATCATGGTTTTCTCAACTAGTCTTTTTAGTATCTTAGAAGAAAGACATTCTATGGGAAAATGTATAGAGGCTCAGAACTGCTACGGGTGAAGGACGGAGGTGTAATTTATGTGGAAGTCAGAGCAGAGGTGGGGTTGAGATAGGAAGATGGAGTTTGAAAAACTCTGGAAGAGGTGAAGGAATCAGTCTTGACTCTGTGGACAGGAGCTTCTGGGCAGAGGGAACAGTTGGGGTTCTGTTCAGGGGGATGGAGGGAGGCTGTGGAGGCCCACAGGGCAGCTGGCAGTTGACAAATCAGGGGTGTTGACACCAGAGTAGCACCCGTGCTCTTGTTAATGCCACGATTGTATTCATTTTGACTTCTGAGTGCTGCCGTTTGATGATCTCAGCATCTTGTTCTTCAGACACCACTGGGAAGCTGGGAGGAGCAGGGAGAATCATTTTATAGGTGGTGAGCGCGAGTCTCAGGACTTTATACAATTTGCCCAAGGTCATTGTGAGTGAGGAGGGGTCTGGGAGTCAAGGCACTTGAGAGCAAACAAACCCTCTCTGTTGCCTTCTGGCCTCCTCCAGCAAGGAGAATAGTAGAGTTCATAGACAAGGGGTAGGAGGACTCATAAAAAAAAATTGCCCTGTGACACCAGGACTTCAGGAAATGCCACCCCTACCCCATTCCATGTCCCCCGCATGGGTGGCATTACGCTGTTGATTCTTCTCTGAGGAACTTCAGGTTCATGGTGAGTGTCCCTGATGCCAACAACCATTCTTTGTGCAGAAAAGCCAAGTTTCCTGCTGTTCATGGGTGGTGGAAGCCATAGATGCGATTCAGTGGTCTTTGAACCTTGGCATTTTCTTAGGCGTGGATTGAAATTTATTCAGATGCCAAGCTAGGGAGATGGCTTGCTGGTCTAAGTGCCTATGTGGCAAGCGCAAGGACCTGGGTTCAATCCCTGGTACCACATGCCGTGCTGGCCCTAGAATACTGGGCACGCCTTGCCAGACACCAAAACCTCACATGGTGGCACACGCTCATAATCCCAGTGCTGAGAAGGCTGAGACAGGAGGATCACTATAAGTCTAAGCTGCATAGCAAGACCCTGTACCAAACAATTAAGTAAATAAAATATATTTTTAAAAAAATAAAAAAAAAATATATATATTCAGATGCCAAAGATGATGAATCCTGTTTTTGAGGAAGAAGAGGAGTATGTTCTGAACTATTAAGCTTTCTGAGGTATCTAAGGAGAACAGAGGGAGTCTAGGAGAATGTATACAGAAGACAGAAGGCTTCGGAGGGCACGCAGTGGCCCAGGCAGATGTCCATCCCCTGGGGTGATGCTCCCAGAGGTGATGCGCTCAGTGCCTGACCTTAGGAGCTCTGTCCACAGACCACCTGTTCAGAAGCTGGCAAATGCTGTTCTGTCTGATCTCCTTTTCAGAGAAAGAGCAGTAGGGGCTACTTTTTTTTTCCACTGAAGAAATAAAACAGGTATGTTACTTCATTTAAATTTCAAAATGAAGCGCTGAAGATACGCCTTGTTGTTCTGTGATTCATCCTGAAAGCCCAGTGTGTTGCTCTTCTCATCGTTTGATTAGAAGGATTCTTTGGTTAAGAGGAATGAAATAATGTCACTTCTGTTTCACTTCAATCCCATGGATGAGTTTGCTAAGGACAAAGGCAGACATGTTTGTTTTACATCATCTAATAAACTGGTGAGGAGGGACCTGCAGCTGCAGCTTTTCCTTACCTGGCCTCGCAAGCACCTCCACAGCTACTTCCTGTGAGTGATGTGTCAAAGGATGAACAGCAAATTTCTCTCCCTTCTTTTCTAAAAGTCTCCACCACAAAGACAGGCTCAAATCCCTTAGTTCCGCTGTAATCATCTGCCTTGTGACAAGTCCTCGGATTCCCCAAATAACTGTGTCAAATCAGATTAAAATGTCAACTCTCCCCTGGAGGCTGGAGTTGAAGGGCCCCTCGGGACATCAGCACCCCTTCTCCAGCTCCTCGGAAGCCGCTCCTGTGACATTACCTCAAGGATCAATGGCTGGATTCAAGGAAAGATGGAAAACGGTTGGTGCCCATGGGTCAACTGCTTGCTTGGCAGCAAATAGGGCTTTTGGGCTCTGAGGTCGGTAATGGGTGCCAGCCAAGAAAGCACACACACTGGGGTGAAATGTGCCATCGGGGACTATCTCCTCTGTGGCTGGGCTGAGGGTTGATCTGGAGGAGTGGGCTCAGTGGCCAGCTTCTCTCTGTGTTAAGCCCTTCTAGAAGAGAGAAGAGATGGTTTGGCACAGCCCAGGGCCTCATGGCCTGGTATCTAGGCTTCGTGCTAATTGCCAGCTCCCACTTGTGGGTTGTTGGGTATTGTTGATTCTCTCTGTCTCTCTCTGTCCATCTGCCTCTGTCTCTGTCTCTCTCTCCCTCTCTATCTCTCCCTCTCTCTCTGTCTCTCTCCATCTCTCTCTCCCTCTCTTTTTCTTTCTCTCTCCCTTTCTCTCCTCTCTCTCTCCTCTCTATTCTCTCTGTCTCTCTCCCTTTCTCTTTCTCTGTCTCTCTCCCTTTCTCTTTCTCTCTGCCTTTGTGTCTGTCTCTCTCTGTCTCCCTCTCTCTCTGTCTCTCTGTCTCTCTCTCTGTCTCTTTCTCTCTCTCTGTCTCCTTCAGGTTCTCAGGAATCTGTGTCCCACGACCCACTCTCTTCCTGACCTGCTCTCGGGGTGCCTGGGACAGTGGCCCCAGGACAGGGTGTGGGATGCTCATAAGCAGTGACATCAGAGGGTGCGAAGGGGTCATGGACTTGACAGGAAGAGATGTGTAGGATTCATAAGAGCCCTGCTCTGTGCTCCTCAGAACTCCTCAGGCTCTTGGAGAGGATCCGAGTATCTGTCACACTGAAGACTTCGTGATGCATGTGGGCAGAGCTCCTGGGGCCCTCTCAAATATGGAAGCTGGGATTGCCCATTTAGCAAGTAAAGATAAAAAAGAAAATACCCAGTTCATTTAGAATTTCAGATAAGCCAGTTTAAAAAATAAATACAGCTCAGGCAAAGTTTGGGTCATATTTACATTTTTAAAAATTCACTGTTTATTTGAAATTCAATTTTAACTGGGTCTGTTGTGTTTTATCTCATGACTCTAATCCAAACCCTATCCCAAAAAAGGAAAAACAAAATAAAACATAGTCTTGTTTGAGATCTTTAACAGATAGGGCATAGAGGAAAAAAAGAGAATAGATGTGATTAGTTACAAACTGACTGGGTGTTCGGTGCTGCTCTAGGGGGGTGCCCTCCGTCCCTTCTCAGGAATAATGACAGCTACGTGACGTCCCCAGCATGGACCCTCAGTTCTGCCTCCACCCGTTTTACAGACAGCCTGAGCTTCGGAAATCCTTTCTCCTCTCAGTGGGGCCCAGCTCAGCCCTCACGTCTGTCTTCTTGTGAACTCAGCCAACTTCCTCAGAGATCACTCTGTTACCTGCAGTGGTGACTCCAAGGGAGGAAGTGTCACTACAGAGGGTGGATACTGTGGTGACCTGTACAGGTCATGCCCTATGCATGCGCAAACTCAGCCATGTGTGCTTAACAGACCGTCCATAGCTTCAAGATATTCGGCATCTACCAGTCATCCTAATCTACATTGCTGAGGTGTCTTCTGTTGATTTTCATTGCAGTATTTGCCATATTGAAATATGTTATAAAACTTTATTATAGTTATAAAGTGGTCTGTCTCTCCCATCTTACTGTAAAATGCTGAGGGCAGGTGCCTTATGGAAGTTCCCTTTGTATCCCTGGAGTGGTTACCTAAGATCCACTGGGTGATAAGTGGATGACTGCCTGATGGCTGGACAGGGGGCTCAAGGAGTGGACCCCAAACTCTGCCTCGGAATCAGACTCTCTCTCTCTCTCTCTTGCACTCTCTCTCTCTTTCTCTCTTTCTGTCTCTCTCTCTCTCTTTGTGTCTGCCTCTTTCTCTGTCTCTCTTTGTGTCTGTCTGTCTGTCTGTCTGACTCTCTCTGAATAGAGACTAAACCTTAGCCCTCACACATGGCACACAAGAGCTGTCTATACCACTGAACTATACCCTCAGCCCAGCTCCAGGCCCTGCTTTGACAGGGCCCACTGCCATGATTCCTTCTACACTGGGGTGGAGAATGTTCCAAGGGAATTAGCCACAGTCTCCTTACTCTGAGCATCTCCATCTTCACCCAAGCGTGTGTGTGAGACATGGAAACTACCGTGCTCTGAACCAACAAGATAAGAACATCTCCCTCTGTAGTGTAACGTCGCCTCTTTGGGGGATAAGAGGCTATGTACGAATGAGCTTGGATTCTGATCAGCTGCACCCCACCTACCCATATGTAACTGTGTGTCCAAATCTGTGTGTTAGCTACTGTACATTGCCCAAGAGTCTAGAGCCCCAAATGCCTATCATTGCTTGACTGTTGCTGTTCAGGCTGCTTCTTACTATTTTATTTCACGCAAAACAACAGGAAGAGAAAGTACTCATCATCCTTTTTTGTGTAGTATTGATTTTATTTTCTTTATATGCAACTCCATCAAAAGTTAGAAATCATTATTTAGGGAAACATGTGTATTTTTAAACCATTTTCACTTAAATTTAAGGACATCTTTTACATCCAATAATCCTGCTCTTCCCTGTTTTCAGCTTCCCTTCTCTACAGTGGGAGCTCTGGGCTGCCTGTTGGTGCTGATGAGAACCTAGGCTCTGCTGAGACCTAGCTTGGTCCCTGCAGACTTCCCTGGGAAACCCCTTTTTCACTTTGGTTTTGCTTTCCATACATTATCTCTGTTTTCCTTGCCTCAGTCATTTTCCTCTGGAGCCAAGGGATGAAATTCGAATCCTGATAAACTCTCTTGGATATGTAGCACCAGGTGAATGCGCCTGACTCAGTGCATTGGCCTTGCAAGCACGCAGGCTGGCTGGGAGCCAAGGGGGGCTCGTGGCAGTGGGGCTGGAAGGACCAGGCATAGAACACAGCATGACACCAACTGCAGCTGGTGCTTGCACAGCACCCTGCCCACCTCCAGGACAGGTTGTGAGGTGTCCTGTCCTCAACCTTGTCCCCAAGGTGGACCCTGGGATTGCCTTTATTTTTATTTTACTTATTTATTTAAATGCATTTGATTGTTGCATGGTCTCACTATGCAGCTTGGATTTGGGTTTATCCTTCTGTTTTCAAGCTCTCCATTGCTGAGATTACAGACGTGCGCCACTATGTGCAGAATCTGACTGGCTCAGCCCGCTCTGGGAGTGGGGCTGGCACAGCACGTGGTGCTGGGGATTGAACCGCGGGCCTAAGTGCGCTTGCCTAAGCAGGCACTTTAGTCCACTGAGCGATCTCGCCGGCCCGAGGGATTGCCTTTAGACCTGGACCCAGTCTTCTTCTTGTACCTTAACTTTAACTGTCCTTGTCGTTTTATAATCTGATGCCTTCAATCTTTTCTGTGCCCTCAGTGTACTGCGGTGTGCGTGTGCTGCTCCTTCGCCCACACAGCGATTTTTTCCAGTACCTGCGCGTTTAGCATCGCTTATCTTCTTGAAGACGACAGAGCTCCAGTCCATCCCCCCAGGACCCTCACATTGCACCAGGAAGAGGCAAACAACACGCGCCATCCAGGAGCTCTGCAATCTGCTCATCACGCTAGAACCGGCGCCACAGAGGAACCTGAACAGAGGCGGGGCGCGCGGAGGAGGGATGAGGCGCCCTGAGAAGAGGAGAGGGCGCAGTGCCTGGGTCCACGCACCGCCCAAGTCTGCATCCCGCGTTACCATCCGCAAGCGCGCAGCCCTCAGGAGCGTGGCCCCACCTGCCTGAGCCTCTGGGGGAGGGAGGTCTTGTGAGGCTTGAGAGAGCACAGCAGGGCACAGCAGAAACTTGAGCCACGCCCGGCTCACCTTTGCCCTTTGGCTTTTCCTTTTCCCCGTTCCGGTTGTGCCATTCCCAGCCCCATTTTCTTTTCAATCCCAGCGATTTATTCTTTCTTGAAATGATATTTATTTTAGATACTCGGGGCTGGGAGAGAGATTGTTTCAAAGATATCATCCCAGGCCGGAGAGGGCAATGTTGAGCTTTGAAGATTCTCTTTCACAGTCCGTTTAGAAAGTAAGGGGGAGTGTGTAAAATTCTGGTTAGTCATTATCTTAACACCTGTGATGCTCTTTGTCACTGGTCTGTTTCTAAGAGATGAACTTTTGGGATTTCATGCCGAAGGTGGATTAGACAGTCAGATGTGTCTGTGCCTGGTTCGCTTCCCATGATGCAATGTCCTCCAGGTCCATTGTGCTGTCACAAATGACAGAATCCCCTCCTTCTTGGAGGCTGTGTAGTATTCCACTGTGTATCCATACTGTATTGTAAAATTTATTCATTAGCTGATGAGAGTCTGGAGGGGAAGAACCAAGAGGGAGATGGATGATATAGAGCAAAGGTAGGGTGTTTTAGCTAGATGGGAGGAACCAGTATTAGTGATCCATTGTGCTGGAGGAAGAGCAGTTATTAACACCACCAATTTCAAATTTTAATGCACTCAGCACAGAAAAGGTGATGCGGTGAGGTGACAGAATTTGTGTTGAAAGCATCTTTCTACCGTGCACACTAGGCAGATAGCTCAGCGACCTCAGCACCTGCCTAGCAAGTGCAAGGACCCAGGTTTGATTCCCCATACTGCATGCCAGCTGTGCTGGCCACCGAAACCAGGCAGGGTGGTGCACGTCTGCAATCCTAGCACTTTGGTGGCAGAAATAAGAGGATCACAAGGAATCTGAGCTGTGTAACAAGACCCTGTACTAAATAAATAAATAATCCCATAGTGCTCCACAAGTACATACCATCTATTACCAACTAAAAATAAAATTTAAAATATGATATTAGGAATCTGAACCATATAAATTGTTGATGCTTGTGGTTGACTTATAAATTCTGTGGTTTTGTGTCATAGCCTTATTAAACAAGCAGATATTGTACAGCTCTCTTGCCAACCCCAACTTACATTTGACAGCTTCAGTGTCCTTGATCTACTTGCGTTTTGTAAGTGCATGCCCACTGGTCCTTCCTGGTGACTTGCATGTGAAGACAGTCTCAGGGATTTCTATGAAATCATTTTTTAAAAAAATTCCCCAAGTCTGCATACTGCATTCTTCCTGATACATTAGTTTTGGTCCTTGCATTACTTTTGGTCTTTGACTTTTATCAGGGATCCAATATTTTTTTAGTTCCACATAGAGGTGAAATTGCCAGAAGTCCAGGATTACTGATGTCTTTCCCCAGAGTAAGAAATATTGCAGATTTGCTATTCTTAATCCCAAGCTGGAAGAGTTAAATGCTTCCGAGCTGTCAATCTTTGGCTCACCAGGGTCACCCAATGAGTTGAAAATGACACACCATGAAGCTTTTCTAATGCAAAAACTATTTAAAATGGGACACAAAGTTTCATTTAAAGTTCATACAGAGATGTACATGAAACTTAAAATGAACCATGTACTTTGCCTGTGGCCTTGCTCATGATGTACTTACAAACATTCTCACATCTGAAAAATGCTGAGCTCTGAAAGATCTCAGAGGCACTGTCAACATGAACGCTTTTTCCTGTGTCACATACATGCATATGTATGTACTTATACACGTGCTAATTTGCATCTATGAGTATTATTATGTTCAACTTCTGTTCCTAGATTTATTACCTTAATATTTAATTGTTATTTTATAAACTTTTTATGTTACACATCAAGCAATAGTTGCAAATTTGCTTATTTTCCCCCTTTGTTACTGCATGCTGGTAGCAAGTAACGGTTACAGTTACAGGTGGCTGGTACATGTGTACGACATGTCTTCATTCTTCATTTTGTCCTAACCCCTCCCATTCTTCCATGCTCTTTCCAATTCTCTGTTCCTTTTCCATTTGCGAAAACTCTTTCCATTTATGCTCTCTTTAAATTCTTTCAACCCATGAAAGTTATGTCAGTCCAGTCAGGTAAGCATGCCTAATTTCTAGATAGGTTTCCATATACCTCTCTGGTGTGGGTCTTTCTGGATCTCTCTCTCTCTCTCTTGTATTTTAGAGAAGGGTATACAGGGTGTTCAGGGTCTCACTGCTAGATCAGACTTATAGTGATCTGTTTGTTTGCAGCCTCCCAAGAGCTGGGATTACAGGTGTGCACCACCATGCCCAGTCTCAATTGCCATCTCAGTGTGCCCCAGGGGTGGCCCCGGGGATGGAACCTCTGGCAACTGTACCTGCTTGGAGGCTCTTTAATCTGCCGAGCTATGTGATTGTCCCTGGATTCCTTTCTCTTTGTTATCATCTCTCTGGGTTCCCCTGTTCTCCCTTCCCACACTCTCAGCCTCCAATTGGTGAACTAAATGCCCAATAGGTTAGAGACCCACCCAGGAGCAGCTGCACAAGAGCATCTTGGAGACAGAGTGACAAGAAGGTGACCACCAGGCTCATGTGCTCTGCGTCTCAGGGGTCAGATGGGTTACCTGCCAGCCCTGATCAGCAGGGGTGAAACGTCTATCCAGCTGAAGTTAAGACTTCATTCTTCCTACTGACTGGTAGAGGAAACGAGAGTCTCCAGCAGTCACTTAGCTGGGGTACAGGAGAGAGCTTCTTGGGACAGGCCCCTCTGAAGGTCATGCAAACATTTCTGGATCCAGAATCAGAGAATGTATTTTATCAACAATAGAGACAGATCTTGTTTTAGTTACTCTTCTCTTGTCCCTGGGACAAATACCCGACACTCAAATGAGGGAAGGAAAGGTTTATTTAGCTCACAGTTCCTGGAGGTTTCGGTCCATACTCAGCTGGCTCCAAGGCAGAGCGGCACATGGCAGAGGACAACCTTTCATGGTGGCAGCTAAGAGCAAGAGCAAAGGGAGGAGTAGCAGCAGCCCAAGCAGCTAACTTCTCTTCCTCCCTTACACTGTAATACAAATCACCTGCCCCAGGGGAGGTGCAGCACCCATTTCCCACAATAATCAATCACAATTTCTGGAAGCCACCCCATGACTGCCTGAGGCTATGGAGTGGGGGGCATCTATACACAAAGCATAACAGATTTATAAATAAATAAACTTTGGAATTATCTTGTGTTTTGACTAGCTCCACACCCTTAAAAGGAAACCGATATTATTTGGAATTAGGGTGAGAGGAAAATTTAGCCCCCTTGAGTTTTTTTCCAGTGAACATTTTAGATATTTATTGCTTTAAAAAAAACCTATAAGAGTCCCAAGATGTTCTTTCTTTAATTTTTTAAATTAATTAATTAATTAATTAATTAATTAATTAATTTAGTTTTTGTTTAGGTACTGAGGATCAAACTCAGAATCTTGCCCTTGCCAGACATCCACTGAAACCACTGAACTCTTTCCCCAGGCCCTTGTCTTTATATATTTTAAATAGTTGTTTTAAAGATTGGTTTAGATGCTCACTGAGAAGATAAGTGCTTTGTTCTGATTGTGGCAAAGTTCCACAGCATGCACTGAAAATATCCTTCCCTCCCAGGTCCCGTGGACACTGATTTTTCTTGTTATTTAGCTTCGATCTGTGCAGCTGCGTCTCAGAATCAGCAAGAGATGAGCTCCGGAAAATGTGGTGAATCCACTGAGCTTTCTAGACTCCACTCAAAGAGATAATTACTATGAGTTTCCATGTTGCTTGCGCTGCCAGTCATTGAGTTATAGAAGTCTACAGTGAATAGCGGAAGGGTTCTGCAAAGTGGGATTGCTCCACTGAACACCGCGGAGAGTCTGGATTGAACAGCGGCGGTGCATCTGCTCTCTGCGTCGCGTCGTCCACAGCACTGTCCACGTGCCACAGCCACCACCCAGGAAGCAAATTACCAGGATGAGACTCAAAATTACTGGATAAAATATACTAATTGAACTAGCAAAAATAAATGGGGAGGTTCTCTTATTGCCCCCAATGGGTAGAAAGACTTTCCACTGACAAAATAACTCTCCATTGCTTTTTAAAAATTAATTAATTGATTATTTGGTACAGGGTCTTGCTATGCATCTCAGACTCATAGTGACCCTCCTGTCTCAGCCTCCCTAGCACTGGGATGGCAAGCCTACGCCACCACACTCAGCTTCTGTGGCCAGCTTAGCATGTGGTACAGAGGCTCGAGCCCAGGTCCTTGCACTTACCGGGCAGCGCTTAGCCTGCCGCGCTCTCTCCCTGGCATGTATTACACATCATAAGTGTAGTGATGGCAGAAGCAGGTTTTCTCATGAGTAGACAGCAGCATCCTTCAATTCCAAATGTGCTTAGTAGGATACTTGATTGTCAGACATAGACGACAAGTCCCGGCAAAACTTGCCGCCAATTTCACCACTCATGTAGCTACAGCCCAACTCTCAGAAACGACGAAGTTTTCAATTTCTAACCTGGAAATTGCTGAACTTCTTGGGAGTTGGATCTAGCATGGAGTGAGAGCTGGCAGAAGGGGTCCTGCGGTGGACCATCCTCCCTCCACCTCTTGTAGCATTAGACCTTCCCTCGGCAGGACTTTCCAGTCCCTAACTCATGTGCAAACAGCTTTCTTTCTCAGAATTGGATGGACGTTCGCTTGGTGAATCAGAAAGCTCATCAAAATATACCCTTGATGGTAAATAACTAGGAAGAAGGGCTTGGCACAGCTCACCAAACCTCAATCATTGCTTAAATTTTAAAATGCCTTTAATTGCTGGAGACCAGATCTTTCTCCTGAACTAATACCACATTATTTTAAGAGACCTACTAATGCAAGTTGCACATTTATCACGCCTGTGAAGGTCGATGCAGTAGGTACCCTGCATGATGCAGCTGGTGGTAAAAGACCAGTTAATAAGCCTACACATTCCAATTGTTTGATATAAGAGGTTGTGGGGAGTGTGACTTTCTTTTTAAAAAAGCCATTTAATTACATACCCTCATGTCTTCACTCAGCCATTTTCTAAAATATATTTTCCCAATTTCAACATATTCTCCTTCTCTACTCTCAATTAGCTGCTGCACTGGGCCTTTGCTTCCAAGCCCCATAAGTAATAGTAACTTAATTTTCCAAGCAATAAATCAAGTAAATGTGTGCTGCCTAGCGCACATGCCATTTGTTTTTAATCAGGGGCAGCCCGGCACTCACAGTCGGAAGCTTTAATTCAGAAGGCTCCTATGCATTTTTGGAGGGAGAAAACTTTTGGCTTCTGAGAATTCCCTTTGTGAATGTCTTAAGTATCCTTTTGGCAGAAGTTTGCCTATATAAAACATCTCGTACAGAATCTTTTAATTCACTGAACTATATACACTGCCTCTTACCTCCGCTCTAAGATTGAAAGAAACATTTAACAACATTCCTCTACTCATATATTCTCCTGGATTTTTATGTTGTAATAAATAAATTTAAAAAAAAAATCAGAGCTGCCAGGAAAAGAGACACCAGAGAAGGGAATTAAGGAAGGTTTGACTTCTAGAAATAATTTAAGTGGAACAGCTCTCCCAAGCAGTCGCCGCAGCAGCAGCTCTGAGATAATTTAAATTACATATTGTCTTGACAAAAGAGAAATAACCACTTAAAAATCCTAACTGTTGCTAAAGACTCAGCACCTTACGCAGTATTTTACGACTCAAAAAGGGCTTAGCAGGTACTTCCGGTTATCTTCTCTGAGACAGTGGCTCAGAGACAGGTTAAACCTGGATGAAGTGCTCGGCCTGTCTGTGCAGAGCTAACATCAGAATACCATTACCCTAGGCCCTTTCACCCTGTATCTAAAATAATAACTGAGAAGAGATTAGGCCTTCAGATGCTAACCCATCCAATATAAAATACTCGAATATTTAGAAGCTTCTTAGGTATGTACCGGCATTTACTATTTCACAGAGATACCTCGCAATTGAATTTCAGAACATCAAGAACCAAGAGAAAATGCCAGACATGACCAAAGTAGGAAAACAGTGAAGTGTACCTACAGAAGAAGGAAAATCTCTGATGATAATGACTATCAATGGTGGATGGTAAGAATGCAATGTTCATTTTATTTTATTTTTTTTATTACTTTTAATAAGAAATAATAATGACAGTTTCAAAACATGTTAGCAATATAGGCTCAATAATTAATATAATGCATATTGTTGGCTTTGCAGTAGTTATTCAGAGTACAGGATGCAGTCATGATAATTTTTCTAATCACCATTGGTATAAAAATTTCCTCTCATTGAACTAAGAGAAAGTAGTTGTATAAATAGTCCAATATTACATAATAGTAATGGGTTATTGGCAGAACTGGCAATGTCAGAAGCTGTTGACTTAAGCCTTTTACAGCTCAATATACTCATCTGGCTTTACTTTTCTGATCAGGGAGATTCTGGGGCAGGAGAGGAAGGTGATCGATGATGTATAGTGTACCTAAGGAGAGTCACCTAGAGAGAAAACATTCTCTCAGG
>PVKN010012005.1:0-21110 GCA_004027915.1 Capromys pilorides
TCTACTTTAACATGCCGACAGCTCCGTGATCCCCAGGACCCCATGCCCTGTCACTTCCAGCCTCCCATCAAGGTGGTTCACAGTCATTTCAGAACCCAGGGACTTTCCAATGCTGCATCAAGCTTGGACCCAGAATTCTCCAAGCAGGAGAAACCATCAACATCCATGAAAGCCTGAAATCCTTCCTGCCATAAGCCACTGGTTTCTCAAGCAAACTGTCCCTAAGGAGCTGTTCCAGCTGGGGAGCCAGTCCCTGTAGGCCCACAGCTGAGTGGGCACCAAGACGGAACCACGGCATCCCGTGCCTGGCCCACTGAGAAGGCTGAAGACGCAATACCTGTGTGTGCGCTGCGGGCCTCACCCTCCTCCATAATTTATACAGTCTCCATAGCAACCAGGCTCCAGCAGGAAAAGAGGATATTTCCTGTTCCTGCAGTAGCAGCTGCTTCCTAAGCTAAGCAATGCATCCCCCAGACACAAGGCCCAAAAAAGCACTGTCATAGGCTCTGGGGGTCTGGGCAGACATGAAACGAGCTCCAACCTTGTCTCTGAAAGACAGTGCGGACCATCTGGCTGTCCTGCACTCAGTAGATGATACGTCATAAATCAAGTATTAATTTTCACAAAACTGGTTAGTTATAAATATCTCAAGAACCAAATGTCTTAAGCATTACAAAATAAAATAAAATAAAATAAAGGAACATTTGCAAAGCAAAACATAGTGTAAATCTCAAGGACAGCAGTTCTTCGCTCTGCTGCTGTCCACTTTGTCCTGTTTGTTCGAGCCAAGCCCAGCTCCTCTTTCCACAGTAGGTCCCTCCTTTTCACTTCAGACTTGAAGCTGGTTTCACGATCTTACACAGAGGAGACCAAATGCAGACCCTGAGGGGAGTGAGCCCGATGGGGCCTGGCCCATCCGCCTGAGCAGAACCCACAGGGCTACCCACTGACCCTCCCAGCTACGTGAGCCCACAGTAAGCTCCGCAGATGCCACAGGAGGAGTTTGCTCCCTCATCGAAACCTGAATTACAGAGTTACTTTGACATGTGGGTTAGTCAATCCAAGCTGGAGGTCAAGGTGAGAAATCTTGCTTGTAAATGGTGCCAAGTGGCATCCAGCAGGCCTCTGGAGCAGGGGCATCTCCACTGGTGTATAGCTGGGTGGGAAAAGGGGTCCTCCTGCGGGAAGGGATCCATCCAAGGTGCGGTGGGTGACAGACCCTCAGACAGGTGACAACCATCCCAGGGAAATCAGGAGTGCCAGTCCGAGAGTGGCATCAGGGAGAATAGGCCACTTGGCTGGAGAACACGTTCCTAGGGGCAGAGTGCAGAGAGGCTGAGTGAGACAGCATTGCCAGGAAGGCTACCCTGGATTCTGGGGCCACAGTGCCTGGGGGGCTCGAAACAGGGCAAAGACAGCACACTACAGAATTCAGTGTGCTCCTTGCACCCCGGCCATGGACCCAGGCTCAGCCCCCACGCTGAGCCAAGGAGGAGGAGTTAATAAGGACCAGCATGGGCAGGCTCTCCAACTGCTTAGCCTACGAGCCATGGGGCACACTCCAAGGTCCCACTGTGGAGTTCAGAGCCTGCAGCTCCCTGGGGTGTGGAAAGGACAACTACAGGAGACACTCTAGGAGGGCCACCCTGATGGCCTGATTCCAGCTGGCCTTGGGTAGGGCCCAACCAAGCTCTGCCCATCCTGAGCTGGAAGACTCCAGAATTCTGCTGTCTGCTTCACTCACACAGGCCATTCTTCCAGATGCGACAGAGGAAGGGATGCTGTGGATAGCTGGCGAATCAAGGAGACCTGTGATACCCTCTGCCACAACTCAGCAGCACTCCATCCACTGAGGACCATCCCCACACCACCTCTCAAGGTAAGAGGGGCTCTCAGCAAAAGGCCCTGAGTGACGCACACTGGCCCTGCCAGCCAGCTGACAGGTCCAGGCAACAGGACACCAGCAGGGGGAGGGCTATCGTCACCCTCCATCCTTTTCTAATCATCCACGCTGACTTCCCAACTCTGAGCACACACCCGGTCCAGGTGAGATCATGTCCATGCCGACCTCTCCTCCTAGGGCACATCTGGGCCAGGTAGGTCACCTCCACACCAATCTCTCTTCCCAGCATACACCTGGCCCAGGTCACCTCCACCCTGACCTCTCTTCCCAGGACACACCTGGCCCAGGCACAGTCCTGGAATCATGATTCTGGATTCACGTGTGCTTGCTGGGCCTGCTAGGGCTGGCTTTGCACTGTGCCCTTTCCCCGCTATGTGCGACCACCTCCCCTCAGCCTCTTGTGTCACATTGCTGTCCCTGATGGGACTACAGTTCTGAGCGGTGAGACTCATTTCTCTGGAGACTGGTTTCTGGATCTGCCCCACAATAGGAATCACAGCACATTTACATTCAGGCTGTCCCAGAGAAGAAGTCCGACATCAGACACTGAGATCACACTGTGCACGCGACACTCAGGTGAGCACAATCCCAGGACAAGGCCTGGAGGCTCCAGGCCCACACCCTCCTTCCTTGGTGAGGATTCCTCCTACACTGTGCTTAGTACAGATGCAGTAGTCCCCAGCATCACCCTCCTAGTGCCAGGGCCACGCAGACAGGGCCCACTAGCAGCACAGCCGTGACGCCGGCATGGCACAGTGCGTGAAAACAGGGTCTCCTGTTCACAGGATGACCCCAATCCCTCAGGATGCAGGAGGGGTTGTCCGGCACCTTCGTGAAGGCCCACAGCACAGAAGTGGGCAGACAGGGAGGTGCAGAGGAAGGCTGTGTGCAGGGAGGCGAGGGCCACCTCACAGGGCAAGTGCGGCCCCCAGGCCTGCATGCATCGTCTACTGTTCCCTGCCTGAAGATACTGTGGCTGAGGCTGTGGAAGGACAGAGACCACAGTCCCACTTTTCAAGGACAGCCCCTGCCCCACCTATGCTGTAGCTATAGCCAGGTCAAGTGAGGCAGGGAGAGCACCACATTCCGCCCGCTTCTGCTTCCAACAGCTCCTGATGAGCCCGAGGACAGAGAGCTCCGGAGGGTGGCGCCTGCCACCCTGCTTGCCATGTGGGTGTGAGTGGAGTTCAATCCACTGTGACTCGCCACTAATAGTCATTAATGTTAAGGCTCAAAAATCACATCGCTTTGCCCATTAAAATGCCAAATTAGACTTCGTTGTCACACGGTTTGATTCGGTAATTAATTTCCATTCCTTTTTACATTGGATTAACTGGAATTTGAGAGTGGAACAGGCTCCCTGTCACACCAGTAAAGCACAGGAGTGATCAAAATATACGGTGAATATCTGATTTTTAAAAAAAAATTTACAGCAAAAGTCACATTGCTGTGGCTCCCCCTCAAAATGCACCCCACCCTGCTGCGGATGCACTTAGCCGTTGCTCTTGCCACTTTCTGAAGGACTTCTGGAAGTCCTCATTCCTCAATGTCTTTATAAGGCATGACCAAAGCCCAGTGATGCTGCTGCCAAGTGCCACCAGGAGGAAGGCACGCTCTCCCTGTCTCTCAGCTAGGCTAAGCCAGTCCTGTGGGGCCAAGAGCACATCAGAGAGCTCTCCTCTACCCACCCACCAGGCCTGGCACTATGTGGCCTCTGGCTCTTCCCAAAGTCAAAATGACCTGGGAAGGTAAACGTTTAGAGTTGATTCTAATCAGTTAGACAGGATAGCGAGGCAGCCGCAGAGCGCAACCAAAGACACTGACTGCGAAGGACAATGCGGTGGGCGCCGTCCAGGTGAAGGAGACTCCTCAAGGTCAAGTGAGGGGCTGATGGCAGCCTGTCTTTTACTGTACTCATCTTTTAAAATTTAAACATTCACTACATTTTTCCATCACATTTCCTTTATCAATGTGTATACACAACTTATTTTTAAGCAACCCACAGTAAACATGAAATGATAAATCATTCTCTACTGCCATTTCTCATTATTAACAGAACACACAAGAGTAACGGAGCCCGAAAAGTTGGCTTCAAAGAATGTGCAAGTTCTTTCCTGAGGCAAACACAAACATAACTCTTAAAATCCCAAGTATACAACAATCCCTGTCTCTCAGCTAAGCCAAGCCAGCCTTGTGGGGCCGCCCTGACTAGGATGCAAAACACCCTCCTGAAGAAAGCGCAAAACCAACTCAGGTCAGCCGCCGCAGCCAGTCGGGACCCACAGGCAGAAAGAATGAGATGTCCCCAGATCTGCTACTGCTTTTCTGCCTGCTGTCCTCGGCTGGGGCGGGTGGGGCACCTAGGACAGGGGCAGGGCACAGGAGCTCAGGGAGTAGAGGTGGGCAGAGGCCCTCCAACCACATCAGCACCAGGGCAGCCACTGCCCTGGGTCGGAGAACCTGCTTCTGCTCATCACCAACACAGGTCCAGCTCCTTAGCATGACCCCCAGTGCTCCTGAACCTCCAGATTCATCCCCAGACTCTAACTTGGGCCTCTGCCCTATATGCACAGACCCCAGGAAGGATGATGGTCACCAGGGAAGGGCACCACCCCGGACACATTCCCAGCCCCAGCAACTCGCCCGAGGCCCGAGGCGACTGGTTAGAAGGCTGTGCTGAATCCTTGGAGCAGGAAGCAGATGGTAGCAAGGAGTGGGAGAACAGGCCTCACCCCACGCACCAGGCACCTCCAGAGCTCTGCAGAGTTCTACAAGCCGTCATGCTAGGGGCCCGTCCTGGCAGGGCAGGAGCAGAGACTATGGACACCACGAGACCTCCTGCAAGGTGACTGCAGCTCATGGAACAGCGGCGGCCAGAACCCAGGCCTGACTTCTTACTCTTCAGGGCAGGCTCACGGCACACCTCTGGTCACTGGCCCTAGCGTTCTGTCCTGTGTGGGGTCAGCACCAGCACCCCAGTGCCCTGAGAATAAGGACCCACAGAGAGCTTGGGGCTGTGCAGTCACCACTAGGGTGCTGACTATGTCCTGGGCTTGTTAATTAACACAGTGTTGAATTTATCATTATTCAGCATCCTTAGTTCATCTTCACGTCTCTCTGGGACCGATTGACTCCCTTGCCAAGGTCCTGGCACCATTTGCTGCCTGGTAGAGGAGACTGCGTCTATGCTGGGATGCACACAGGGCCCAGAGACACCCCTGCCTGGGCCCAGCCTGGGGCCATGCCACACCGAGGAGGCTTGGAACAGATGTGCAGGAACACAGAGCCAGCAGGAGACAACAGGCGGCCCCTGCGCTCCTCTTCCTCTCTTGGTGTCTGTCTCACAATACAGAGGACAGTGCCTGACCTCAGACACCAGAGAGCCGGGGTGAGGGTCCTGATGGATCTGTTCACTTCATCTTTGTTAGTCCACAAGTGCAGCTCACAGTGGTTCCCCTCAGCTGGGGAGTGGCTTCTGCGACAGGACGCATCTTGATTCTGCTTAGGTTGTCTCCCGTCACGTAGTCCTCTTCCCAGGAACAACACCCGACGTGCAGAGCCACAGCTCCACGCTGTCCCCTGACGCCCAAGGCCAACGCTCTGCACCGTCCCCCAGTGTCCAGTGCCAACAAAGTGGCTCATCACACAGGCCGCCAGGCCCATCCACAGCGGGAGGGCCACTTGCCCTGAACACCTTGCCTGGGGCAGGAGCTACTTGGCACATCTGGGCAGCAAGCAGAGGACCACAGGTCTGAGACCAGGCCATGAGGGGCAAACCACAGCCTGGAGGGCCGTGAGCTCAGTAAGGTTCTCACCTGTGTAAACCCCAGCTTCTTCATCGAGGGCTGAGGCACCAGCGCAGCCAGGCGAGAGCTCTGCGGAAGTGGGCTCCCTGAGCACCTCTAAATGACAGCGTCCACTGCTGCTGCTGCAGCTGCAGAGGTAATCTGGGCTCTGAATGGGCACCCACCAAGCACAGGCCAGCCCTTCCCTGCTGCTTTTCATCCAAAGCCTCCTTGGGAGCTGAGGATGTGGGGCAAATAAACACTTCTGCTGGAAATCCTCCGAACACTTCTTTTTTTCCATTTTCACATTCAATGGCCACACGCTGGGTCTCTTGCTTGCCTGTGTGATTTAGTGGGTTACCCTGCATGCCATGGCAATTTGATAAGCAGAGCTATTCTGTTTTATTGCACAGGAAAAATAAAATAATAAGAAGTTTTAATTTGACAACTGGGAGACTGTGAAAAAGCACAGTTGGCTTGAAAAAGAGATTAGGTAGCAGCAATAAAACCCACACTAGATGAATCGTGAGCAGCTGAAGAGCAAGAAACCTGGGAATTGGGGGGCCACCCCGCCGAGACGTGGCCTGGGGCCTGACACCCACATCACGAGGCAGGGAGGAGAGAGGACGGCTGTTCCCAGGACACCTCTTCAGGTGATCCCCAGAGAGCTCTGCAGCAGCCCCACGGAGGCAGGAGGGCCCAAGAGTCCAAGGCCAGCCTCAGCGAGATTCCTTCTTGAAACTAAGTCTGACATGGAGGGTGGAGCCACTCCACCGCTGCTCAGGATGCAGCCCCTGAGAGTGCAAAAGCAGCTCCGCACAATCCCACATCGCGAGCGCTTTGCTCGGTGCTGTGACCCAGGGGCTACCTAAGGCTTCCGGGAGGCGCAGCGTGAAGCCTCCTCCCTGGCTGACAGTGTGAGTTCGCTGCCTTGTAGAGCCTGACTGACGTTGTGAGGAATATGGCCTTCTGAGAGCTGGGGTCAGACGAGGAGGCCAGGTCAGTCGTTTTTGCCATTTATAAATTGATTCCATAAACCAGCTTTCCTTAGGCAATTTGGAAACACACTTTCGGGACTTGACCTGCTCGGCCAGTGCAGACTGCGACATTCAGCACCTTGCATGCGAGCAGAGAGCGGGACCAGAACTTAGAAGCTCCAACCCCTTGCCCCACACATAGCCAGCATAGGACCCCCATCCCCAAGTACACTAAGCCCCGTCCTAGCTCACCGCCACCACGCCAGCTCCTCGGACACCAGGTACACCCCCAGGACACCCTAAAACATGTTTGCCTGTTTCTGTCTTCCCTTCTGAAGGCTCCTGCTTAGGGAAAGTCAGTATGAAGTAAATGGGGATCCCTCTCCTGTCCACTGTCTTTCATCACAGTGGTCTCGGCTGTGGACCTAGGATGAGTAAAGACACCACCCTTCGGTCCAGGGCTGGGGTGATGTCTCTCGTGCTGTGAAAGGGACAGTCCATCCATCCTTTTCTCCCTCCTTCGTTCAGCCATGCCCCCGGCAGCCCTCCCTGCATCTGGGGGCCCTGCAGCGGTTGATGTCGCACCTCCCAGGTCAGGGGGCTGTGAACATCCTGACACCCTTCTCTCTGGGCAGCCCCTGTGTGGCAGAAATCCCCTGAAAGTGGCTTTACTTAGCGGACCCTGAATCTCAGTGCAGAGGGACCACCGGCCTGGTTTTGTGCTCAGACAGGCGAGCTGCGCGTTTTAGTCCATGCTGCTCTTCCGGCACGTGTATGGGCTCAGGGGCAATGCCTTCAAGAAACCGCGATTCTGCTGCCAACAGCTCAGGTCTAGTCTTCTCCCTGAGTGGACCTGGGTTCTCATTTTCCTTTGTAATGCCAAGCTCACCGTAGCACATCCACCGCCCCCATGCAGTGTGTGATGCGCCTGTGCTCACAGCGCTGCCCCGTCAGCGGCCTCCTCCCCACATGAGGAAACCAGAAGCCAGCCTGTAGCCATGGGTGGCTCAGACTGGATGGAGGGGTGTGGGTGCCCCCGCACACAAGGCCCACAACATGTGGTGAAGGCCTGCTTCTTGTTGCGATGTAACAGTGAGGCTGGTGGTGCCATAATGCGACCCGGGCTCCACCTGTGCCCCCTGCTCTTGCTTACCCCTGGGGACCCAGGTGTCCCTCTTCATTGGCCAGCTGAAACTGGTCCAGTCTAATGTCCTAATACAGTGATGCCAGACTGCCCTGCCTTCACCTTCCACATGCTTCTGGTGCACCCCTCAGAGCCAGACAACTGCTATGACAACGGCTAGGAAGAGGCACAGAAGGGATGGGAGGTGGCACCTGATACCCCTTGCACCCAAGGCAGAGTAGCTGGCTGTGAGCTGCACCACTGCCCCAGCCTCATGCTACCACCTCCCAGGACTTGGGCACCTGCCTTGCTCCTCTCGCCTGACCTCAGTGGTGGTATCCACAGTACCAGCTCTGCAAGGGTGCAGCTGGCCTGGCAGGTCCCTCCAATGCCCAGGCCATTCCTCAATGTTTGTCTCTAGAATTGTGTCTTTACAAGCTGTGATCAAAAACATGGTGAATGCTACTGCCATGGATTTACAATGTACAGTAGAAAATATAGTGGTACTGCGGCCAAGCGCCACGCAGGGCGAAGCAGGCTCCCAAGGATACGACTGCCTTATTCACATCTGGTGCCATGTAGGTTCTGGCTCTCCCCCAAGTCAAAGTGACTATGGCAGGGAAATGTCTGGGGTCTACTCAGGACATGGAGGCAGCCAGGATGCTGCATGTAGTGACACTTGGGAAGGGGGACTACAGAGCTGTTGTAGGAAGCATTCGAGGCAAGGGGGGACATTTTGATGGGGATTCACGGAACAGGCCTTTTGCTAAAATAGTAAATCTTTTAATTTAAACATTCAGATGTTTAAATCACACCATATATAGTGTAGCTGAACATCATGCGTTGGGTGCTCTTCCAGGACCTGCCTCTATCTCGGGATGTGCCGCTCTCAGAGTTATTGGACATCGTGATTGGTATTCAGAATCTCCCACCAGGCCTTCCTACCCTGCCGCTTCTGCATCTGGGCCAACCAACCACCATGGACTCAAATTTCTGACGCTGCAAACCAGAATAACCCTGTCCTCCTTCCAATCGTGGGTGTGAGGTGCTTTGTCCCAGTGAGGGGAGAGTGACTCAGTCCGATAGCAACCCTAATAGGTGAGGGCTGCCGGTAGGGTTATTTCTGACTTTATGAAATGTTATGGCTGTGTCTGACGTTCTCCAAGCCTCCTGCTGCAGTCGCAGGTGGGGCTTTTTCAGAGGTGGCTGGGTCTCAGGTGTGTGAGGCTGGGGTTCATTCATGGTGCCATGCTAGGATCAAGGGTGTGAGTGTTGCCCGCTCCAGGTACCCTGGAGAAGACATAAGGGACAGAAACAGCAGGGTCGTCCACTGCTCCTGCTGCCTTTGCCTGTCATGAACTATGTCTTGGAGCCAGCCAATGATGGACTGAAACTGCTACAAACTGTGAGCTAAATAAGCCTTTCCTCTCTTAACTTGCCAGTGTCAGGTACAGTGCAGCCTTGGCGAACTCGATTTGTTCCCAAGGTCTGGCTGTGACTCAGGCTGCCAGCTGAAGGCTCCGGCTCTTCTTCATGGCCTCCAAAGTCTCTCTCCTGCACACAGGCAGATCCCAGTGCCCTCAGAGAGACCCTGACCCAGGATTCCTCAGCTAACCCCACACAGGAAAGGATGCTGCAATGTTCCTTCCAGAACTGTCTAAGGATTAAATCCGCATCTGAGTCCATCTGGAGGCACAAAGCAGCTGGCATGCAGCTCATAGCTCAAGACTTGATCATAAGTTAAAACAAAAGAACCATGGCCCTAGCCCACATTATTGTCACGCCAGGCTGGTTGCACCTCGAGGGCCCACTGCATCTTGTCTCAGCCACAAGAAAAGTAACTGGGACATGAAATACCTTATTTGACCCAAGCATTTCAATTTTCAGTAGCAAAGGCTGCTGGGCTTAGAGAAAATACGTACAAGCTAATGGAATCATACATTTCTACTTGCAACCCAAGAAAAGGAAGCCAGAGAGATTGGTGTCTGACTGCAGAATATTCTGGCACATTCTGGACTTCCTGTCTTCAGTGTGGCTGTCACACCCTGTGGCCAATCAGCTGTCAGCCCCACTATGGGGTTACCATGACAACAGTAAATCTAGGCTGCAGCAAAAGCAGCAAGATGTGCTGTTTCCCATGGCTCCTCCCAGAGACCTGGTATAGTCTGGGAGTGGGGAAGTCTGCCTTGCTGGTCTCCAGGCCCTAACTGTACTAGCAAAGGACACCAAACATTGCCTGCTGCTGTGAGCCAGGGTCCACAGATTCTCACTTACATTCAAATGTCTCTTTCTTTTCTGAAGAATTCAAAGCCATTATCTTAGAATGCATATGAGCAAGGCAAGAGGAGCTCAGAAAAGAGAAGAACGAGAACAGTCCCAGCACGCTGTCCACAACTGCTTCCTGCCAAAGGCACGTGCAGCGCTTCGGATTTTATGTTGCCAGTGCTTATGCATTTCCAGTCAGACCAAACAGGCCTACTTTTTTACCTGCATGATCTGTTGAGTTTAGGAAGATAACATATCTAATACAGTTTTTTGTTCTGTCTTTTTGAGACAGGGTCTCACTGGCAGTTCAGACTGGCCTTGAGCTCACTTTTGTAGCCCAGGCTGGTCTTAAACTTGCACCGATCCTCCTGCCTCAGCCTCCCCAGTGCTGGGGTTACAGGCATGAGCCATCACACCCAGTTTAATACAGTTTTTTAAATGCTCCCTCCAAAGGAAAGCTTCCCGAGGTACATTCCAAGGAGCCCAGGGCTGAACGGGGTAGACACCGCGCAGCCTGCCAGCAGCCACCTGCCAATCTTCTCTTGTCCTTGTCCTGCTATCCAAGCCACTTTGTCATTTGCTGTTATGAAACCTTCCTGACAAGGAACAAGACAAAGGAGAGGGGCCAGCCAGATAGCTCAGTGGATTAAAGCACCTGTGTTTGATCCCAGGCCTGCTGTGCTGCCCCTGCCCCCGGGACGTGCTGAGACTGGCCGTGGTGGTGCATGCCTGTAATCCCAGAGCTTGGGAGGTAGAAACACAGGAAGGACCACTAGGAGTCTGATCTGTGTAGTGAGACCCACCGAGTGTGCCCTCGGCCCAGGACAGACAGACAAGCACAGGTCTGCTGGCCCTGAGAATCCCACTTTTGCCCTCCAAACAGAGAAAGCAGTGCACGCTGAGCACAGGCCTGTGCTCCTGAAGGAAGTGCATCTGCACCTGACCTGGCCCCAAAGAAGTGGAGCTCAGCTGCACCCCAGCCGCACCCTCCTGGGTATGAGGGTCCCTATCGCCACCTCTGTACAGAGAATCTGGACACTGAAGAAGCAGCTTTGCCAGTATAGCTTTGGAAGACACAGCTGCTGGGCAGCAGGCCAAAACCAGAGGGCGTGTCCCCATCTCACTCTGGGGAAAGTAGCCTTGTGCATCAAATTGTCCCTTTGCCGATCTTTGGGTTCATTATCTGAGTTCAAACTGCAAACTGTCCTGAATTCATGGCCCATCTAATAAGGTACAGCCCCTGAGGAGGAGGAGTCCACGTGCTCTCCCTCCTGGCCCTCACACACCCTGCCCAGTGGCTCTCAGCAGAGCACCCCAGCTATGCACCCCCAGATCCCCACCTGCAGATGATCAGTGTGCAAGGGGGCAGAGAACAAGAATAGGTGCTGAGGGGAAAAGACACAGTTGCCTCGACCTCCCCACGGGAGTCTCCCCCCAGCCCCTCGTGACCCGCCCTAGGGCTTCAGGAAACAATAGATGAGATGCTGGCCCGCCCCTCTGCGCTCGAGGTGAGTGACCCATGTCCCTCCACCTCCGGTTCCTCCGACCCGCAGGCCTTCAGCAGCAGGGCATAGCACATCCTGCTCAGGGACACCTGGCCCGAGACCCAACTGGGCCGCCACACACTCACCATTTACACAGGCCTCCGTCGATCCGCAAAGGCCTTCCTCCAGTAGGCAGCCTGCGGGGAGACAAGGAGACAGCGGTCAGTGAGGGCACAGGGATGGGCGCCCCGGGCTCGCATCTGCTGCGCAGGCTCTGTGTGCATCAGGGCAGATCCATTTCTTTGAGATGGGGCCAGCTTCCTTTGGTTTTGATTTTGCAGTGCTGGGGATCAGAGCCAGGGCCCTGGGCATCGCAGGCAAGCATGGCATGGTCAGCCACACCAAGGGAGGCACGGCACAGCCCACTGCACACAGGGCACCTCTTGAGGAAAGGCCTCGGTGCCACCTTCATCCCCACCGGGCTGTGCCACATCTCTGCCTGTGGCTCTAGCCTCCTTGACCACCAGGGGCACAGACCCTGGGCTCCTTCCAGGAAAGAGACAACAGCCCACAGTACCAGGACAGATGAGGACCTCCAGCTGCCCTCACGTGCCATGGACCAGTACCAGCACATGACACCAGGAGGGACAGGGAGAAAGCACCTAGGGAGCAAGGTGTCACCATGTGGCCACCGATGAAGAAGGAAGAGGTCAGGAGGGTCTAAGATGGAGGAAAGGGATGTGAAGAAGTCAGAGAGCAGAGAGAAGCAGGGGCAGCCAGAGGTTCCCCGGTGTGGCCAGGTCGGGAGCTCCAGCTGAGTCCTGACGCCCAGGCCCTGTGCACGGCTTGCCATGGCAATGGTCCTAGGAGCCAGCACGCATCGTCACCACCATTCTGCTGCCCACAGGGGCACAGGGACCCTGCAGACTCATAGCCCAGGAGGGGACTCACACTCAGAGCTGCTGTCTGGCCCGGAAAGTGGCAGGGGGCTGAGCTTTGCTAGAAGAGACCAGGACCAAACCCACTGGCTGCTTCCTGGCTCAGCCTTGACCATGGCAGAGAATCAGCCATGACATGAGCATGACCTGCACCACAGTGAACCTGTGTCCTGACCTCAGGGCTCCTGTCACTGGAGCCAGCCTGTCAGTCTCCCTGGGGCCAGCAGCTCCCCGCACTCCTGGGAAGCAAAGTGGCAGCATAATGCAAGGGATTTATTACCAGAGCTGCAGGCGTGATGCGCGTCTTACCCCAGTGCTCAGTATGCTAATACGACCACTGATTTACATCTGTCGCTATTTGCTCTAAAATTAAGGAAACACGTATTTCACCATGAACAGCAACCACCAGCTAAGAGTAATTATGATCATAAGTCACAGAAAGAAAAGGCATTGCTAGCTGGCACGGGTCTCCTGCTCTGCAGCCTCTGACATCCTCCTGGGGGCGCTTCTGCCCTTGCCTGTCCAGGGCACCACCAAGCACCCCTGCCCCACCCCTGGAAGGCAGCATGGTGTGGTCCGCACCTCCCTGTTGTGGAGAATCTGACAGTGGCCGGTCTGCCCTTAACGGTGCATCACCTGACCCTTAAAACCAGACCGTCCTGAGTTAGGGCGTGGCCCACCTTCCCATGAAACATGCACATCTGCAAACTCCACCAGGTGTGGCTCAGGACACACCCTCCGCAGTCCTGTCCGCAGGCCCCCTCCAGCTTCTGCACCCTGGGCGTGCGTACATGGGCATCGCCCCACAGGTCTGCCCCACTGCATCAAACACCCACTGGGCTTCTGCTCTCTGGGCCTCTGCGCTCTGGGCCTCTTCCCTTTTGTCCTCTGTCAGCCAGGCAGTATTTGCCATCACCCTCAAGCTTCATGCTTGTTTTCAACATAAGAATGGATCCAGTTCTGAAAGGAGCCAGACCAGCTGCCTCTACCCTGTCACACTCAGGGGACCCTGAGGGTCTCTCAGGAAAGCCGTCAGGTGAAGAGTTGCAGCCCCGCTCCGGCTGAAGCCCCACCCTGCTGCACCCCGCCCGGCCCTCAGCCGCATGCCCATTCCTGGCCTGCCCAGCCCACCCTCTGCATATGCGAGGGAACTGAAATGCTGCCCTCCAGCCCAGCTTGGCAAAATCCTTGAGACGAATGTGGACACTAAAGACAGGACACAAGAGATTTTGCTACCTGGTGACATAAAAAAATGTAAGAATGAATTCTATTGCCAAAAATACTCCCCTCACAGCCAGACCACACGGACAGACAGCGGGACGACGCCTACAGAGCACAGGGAAGACGCTTCCCAGCCAAGAGCCTTCTGCCGAAGTCTCAAAACTGGAGCTGATAATGACTTGATACCCAGATCGATTCAGTACTGCAGCCAAGACAGCTATGACAAAAATCCATCTGGCACATGGACCATGTGGCATATGCTAATCAAAGCCTACTATTGTTTTGCCTGTGGTAATCGTCCACAAATTACAAAGTGTCTTTTACAAATTACACACTCACTTAGGATATGGCTTCATCTCCAGCTCCATGCAGCGCACAACCACACCTTGTAGGAACTCCTCCCTTTCCTGGCCTCGCACCACCCCACACACGATCAGACCCCAGCTTTGCCCATGCCTGTACCCCACATTCTCTGGTCCAGCTATGCCCTGCAAGGTGCCACTCCCAGCATAGGAAGAAGTCAGCTACAACCACAGCCAGAGAGCTGGCGCATGGCGGAGCCACACTTGGGCCTGGGTCCCTAGAGCTCAATCTTCCACTAGCCTCAGGAGGAGCTGTGTACCTTCTTCATCCGTGGCACACGCTGTCCACTCACAGGCCACGCTCGGAAGTCACAGCTAGAGCCAAACTGTGGACACACTCCCAGACTGAGCTCCTCTCTCCAACTGCAGCCTGCAGGCCTCACCACCATCTGCCTCCCCTGGTCCTGTCTGACATGAGAAGGAAACCAAGTGATCTTGGTGCTTCTGTCCGGCAGGTGATCACACAGGTGAGCATCAGGGGCACTGCCCCACCTCCCACTGCATAGCCTCTTCAGGGAGGGGACTCAGTGGGCTCCTCAGTGAGATCGCTGGTCTGGCCCCCCACCCTGCCTCCACTTCCCTCTCCTGCAGCAGACCTTCCCTGGGCACTCACAGAGCAGGACAAGATGAGCCACACCATGGGAGATGCACGTTAACCTGCAGGTGGGACAGGGTCCTTGTCACCGTTCCACCCTCATCCTGCCATGCTAAGTTTACTTTATGGAAAAATCTTTAATCACATGCCTGGATTCTAATTTAAATGTAAGGTTTTAAGTTAAAAGTTGCTTCCACATTTTCCTTTTGGTTCTTGGGGTGGGATGTGGAGGCCAGGCCAAGGATCCAAGCATATATTCAACAGGATTATAGTTGGCACCTTCAAAATTTAAGAAACACTGTGTCCTGCTGTGCTGGTGGCAGAATAATTTAAATTTCCCAAGAGGGATGTTGAAAGGATTATCAGCAGAGGAGTCGGGAGAACTGCTCTGGGCTGTGTTGGGGCCAGGGGGACCCAGCAGAGTCACTCATGCCACAAGCAATTGGCAGGGAAGGGCAGTGGGTGGTGTGGGCCATGCCCGGTGGGGCTCTGAGGAGCCCTGGCCACTGTGTCCCTGCAGGTGGCCCTGGGGTGGGGACTAGCAGGTTGAGGGTATTGGAGTAGAGGAGAGGTCAGGTTTGAAGTGTTCTCCTTGAGCCCTGCTTTTCAGGGTGCTCCTTGCTGAGGAGCTGAGGTCTTGCATCACAAGAGCAGATGACTGACAGTGCTGTCCACCCTGCTGCAGGCAGCCCAGGCCCTGGGCCCTTCCCCAGAGACCCGTATTCCTGGGCATTGCAGCTCTTTACTGAGGCCCTGTTCATGCCACAGTGCTCAGGAGCAGGCAGTGAGGGGCCCAGGGATGTGAGCTGCAGAGGAGCTGTGTGGCTGGGGGCCACAGGGCACGGTGGCCTCTCTGATGGGTTCATGCTGTCACATGCCAGCTCCCGGCTGCTATGCATTGCAGCCTCTGAAACGTGCAGCCTGTGCCTCAGGACGCCTTGGGTGCCATGGGGCTTCAAGGACAGAGCCAGCTGGCCACGCCTCAGCAAGCCTGCCCCAGAGCTTCCACTCCCCTCCTAGACCAGCCCAGGCACCTGTTGTCACAGGCTTCACACCAGCCAGGACGCCTTCTGCTGCCATTACGTCAGCCCCTGGGACTCAGGGCCCAGGGCAGGAGACCCTGCCCCATCAGGCACCACCACCCCCTGAGGGAGGCTGAAAGGACGCCAGAGCTGCTGGCTGTGAGCTTTCAGGGCTCTGTCAGGAGCAAGGGCTCACTGAGCGAGGGCGAGCTGCCCATTTGTCAGGACAAGGCACGCATGTGAGAACTAAACATAAAACTTCCTAAGTGACAAAGCCACCCAGGAGTAGAGCCGCCTACTTCTCGTTCTCACTGCCCCCACAAGTGGAGCATGACTCTGTCCTGTTCCCTGGAGGCTCATAAGGGAGCCAGCCAGCAGCTGGGAGGCTCTGAAGGACCAGCGCTCGTGGTGAGCCTGGCCCAGATGCTGCAGCTGGGCTCTTGGTGACTAAAGTAGTGTAGGAAGTAGCCATGCCCAAGGCTGGTGTGGGCACCTGTCTGCAGCTGATAATGGTACCACCTCTCACCCCACACTCAGACCACGACTCTGCCAGTGTCTGGATTTTCAGTCTTCTTTGGGAGTATCTACGAGACCTGGGATTGTGATGTCTATGCAATCTCATAACTTGGCCTTTCATAAAACACTCTGTAAACATGTTTCTTACTATTTATCACCATCATGAATTTTAATTACTGCTTAATAATCATTTGTACACATGTACTTCATCTATTTAACCAGTCCTGTCTTAGAGTAACTTTATGTTGTTTATTTGCCATTAAAAATAAGGCTGTAGTCAGCAATCCTGATTGTAAGTCGTTGGAGATGTCTCTGATTTTCCCCTTAAACTTCTGTAAAGGAATTCTGGGAACTTTTAACGCATATGTCTAAGACTATAGAAAAATATTGCCACACTGCCCTGCCATCAGCAGACTGTAAGTGAGCTTGGAACTTCAGTCTCTTCAATTATTAAAAAACAAAAATTCTCCTTTTCTTACCTTCTATGGTCACTGGAAGAACCCAAAGGCATAAGAAAAGTTAAAACATCCTGTAACAAGAACTGCTGCCTGCCAGTCACCTCTCAGAGACAGGACTTCGGGCCTCCCACCACTGAGGCTCAGGGCTAAACCATCGTGAGGCAAAAAATAGAAACACAGCAACCTACCTAAGCCACACGGCCCCGCCAGCACAGTGGCAACTCTACACACGGCCCCACGCTTCAGTGCCACATCCCGAGTCCAAGGCAGGCTAAGCGCTTCACAGTCTGTGGACGCAGAAGGGTTTTGGTTGACAAAACCCCAGCTGCTCCCCAGAAACAGTTCCTATTTCTGCACCATAGAACCCTGTGGCATCCAAGTCATGCCACTTGCTACAAAAGGAAACAGAGAAAGGGCTGTCTAGTGTCTCCTGGAGTTAGCAACAGCAGGAAGAAAAGGCACTAAGCTAAAACACAAAGGCCCATTGCTGAAGCACACACTTGTACAAGTCTGGTGGCCTGCAGGTCTCAAGGGGAGGCCCAAAGATGCTCAGGCAGGGACACCAGCAGGAAACCCAGCCTTAGGCAGCCAGACCCCAGCTGACCTAGATCCCAGAATCAGTGGACACTGTCTTGTGTTTCAGGGTGGTCTGTCACCACTGGGATGAGGCAGTCTAACTCTAACATGAAGGAACATCACCCAGGAAAATCTCTCGCACGCCCAGCTGAGGAGCACTAGAAGGTTCCAGAAGGACTCAGTATCAGGCTGGGGTTAAGTGGAGTGGCAGAGAAAGGCAGTGGACTCACTATGGTCAAGATGGAGTGCTGTGACGAGGGGTCCGCGTGACACAGGAAGCAGGGAGTGGCAGGGAACTCAGGAGGCACATCCAGGAGGGGTCTTCAAGCAACAGGAAGCGAAGGCTCCCAGAGGTGGGACGAGGGAGCATGCCAGAGCCTCATTCACAGCCATGAGGATGTGTGAATGAGGCCAGGCAGGTGGGCAGGGTTCCTCGAGGTGGGGAGGGGGAGGAAGGTGTGAGGGAATGGGCTGCCCTGAGAGGGAAATATCCCAGTGGCCTCCAGAGAGCGGAGAGAGAAGGAGGAGCTAGGGCTGAAGAAACATCCTCCAAGGAACGCCCCGGAACCGATGGGAACCTTCTGAGCAGCACAGGATGAGTACGGTATCGCAGGGGCCAACACCTCACAGAGCCCCACCTCCGAGCGTGACACTTCAGGGGACATTGTAAGCCTCGACAGGTGCACACAGCCGAGCAGCCCTCTGCAGCTGTGGCAGAAGCAGAGCAAGGGACAGGGCGCCCTCCTTGCCAAGCACTGGCAACAGCGGACCTACCTGTCCATGCCATGACACTGTGGGCCACGGGGCCCAAAGGAAATCCCAAAGACAGCCTTCTGCCTGACGTCCCCAGCTGTCCTTTCTGGGCAGCTGTTAGACCGGTTCGGTACCACACTGCTAACCTGAGTCTCTGTTCTAACTCAACTGGTCTTGCTACCCCAGACTTGCTCCTCCCTGATAGGTTCCACACATCAACCAGAGTAATCTTTAGATGGCACAAAGGATTACACGGCCTTGGGCTGACAGATGCTCCATGGGCCTTGTCACCTGCGAGTGGCGGTGCCAGGTGCAGCACGGCCTCTCCAAGTCCTGTCCAGGTGAGCTGCCCGGCATCACTGTCCTCGTCCCAAGCTTCCCTACCAGCTCTTCAGTTTCATCATAATTACTTCATTGCCCATTTCTTTCAGAAGAGAAATGGATTATAAGAAGCCAAGAGTGGGCTCATCCTGGGTACAGCTGCCACAGTGCCTGGACCCAACTACTGCTCCATCAGTGCCTCTGAATAAGTCGGTCAAGAGGGACGGTGGAGATTTAATTGGGTAGGAGTATAAATATATGACAATATCGAAGCTGCTACCATCTTCTGTCCCTGTATCCAAGGTAAAGTTTTGCTTAGCAGAAAGTAGGGTGACAATTCCGTCCCAGTTACTTTTCTCTCATTGCTGGACAAAATACCTGACATCCAGAATTAAGGAAGGAACGGTTTATTTAGCTCACAGTTAGTGGAGGTTTCAGTCCATACTCAGCTGGCTCCAAGGCAGAGTGGCACATGGCAGAGGGCAGCCATTCATGGCAGCAGAAAACAACAAGAGCAACAGCAAAAAGAGTGGCTCAGTGGCAGCAATGGCAGAGGAGGCCGCAGAGGCCGAGGGTCAGCCTCCCCTCCCCTGCACTGCACCCCGGCTGTCCACCCCAGCTCCCATGCAGCACTCACACACGTAATCCCAGCACCGGATCATGAATTAATCACAAGCTGTAGAAACCTGCCCCATGATGCACTAGGCTTTGGGAGGACACCTAGACACAAACCGTAACAAAGGGCAAAAACACTGGGAATCCACCCTTCTCAGAAGACACAGTGAAGACTTCCAGGCTTTGGAGTCATCAACAGAAAGATCCTTGGGCATCGGCACCAGCGTCTGCCTTGTACAGGAGCAACCACCCTCCAGCCCAGCGTCCCTGCCCTGCATGGCACCGTGCTCCCCCTGCGGTGCTCAGTAACAAGAACACACCAAGGGCCTGCTGTGATGGGAGCAGAAAGGCGAGTGACAAGACAAGAATGGCAGTGACATGGGAACCTCCATGCCAAGACCCGCATTGTGGCTCACAGCCAAGCACAGCAGCAACCAAGAAAGCGGCAGGCCAGGTTGGCCAGGACTTTCCCCAGAGGCCACAACCACTCAAGCTCTGCCTTTGAAAGAAGACAGATTTCGATCCACAGAGAAGCGTAAATAAAGCTGCACATCACGGGACAGGGTTAACAAGAGAGTGGGACACACGGCCATTGGGGACAACCAGCACAAATGGCCTGGGAGAACCTCTGGGCCTGTAGCAGAGGGCCGCAGCATCCTCCCAAACGTATGGGCAGCTGGAGTGTGTCTGAAGCTGACTGAGGCTGCGGGGTCTTGTCACTCACGGCAGCCCTGAAAGGCTCCTCTACACAAATGGCTACAGTGTCCCGACCACTGTAGGAAATACAGGGGTGCGGGCTCAGGCCCGTGGTGCGTGGGGCCATCCTGGCCATCCTGGGATTCAAACCCCTTTATCCTCAGGGTTGTTTCAGCTGTGGAGTGGGAAGGACAGAAAACATTGAGAAGAGTCCCTGCGCACACACTGCTCCGCTGCCAGTCCGCTGTGTCCCTGTTTTACGAGCTTCCAGTCACCCAGCTGCCTCTGCAGAGCACTCAGTTCTCCATGACAGCTGAATTACTTTTTCATGCCGAGACCAGAATTGATCCATAAATAAATAAAGAGGTACTAGGGCAGTGCCAGTGATACCTCCTCCTCCCAGCTCTTCTCAGGCCAGATCTGTTGGGGCTCAGAACGGTAGGGTGACAGGGGGCAGAGACTCACAGGGTATTGGAGGTGCTGTGCTATGTTTGAGGATTTCTGTTTTGCTTTGTGTTTTGTGTCTTGAGACAGGGTCTCACTATACAGTTCAGGCTGGCCTTGAGCTCATCTTACAGTCCAAGCTGGCCTTGAACTCCTGATCCCCCTGCCTCGGCCTCCCAAGTGCTGGGATTACACGTGTGTGCCACCACGCCTGCTCCACATTTAGCTTTTCTCAGCCCCAGAACCCACATTCTCACCACTGTTCTGGGTGACTCTGACCTAAGCTCCACGGGCATTCGACAATCCAGCTACCATATGTTGTCACTGATGTCACCAGTGCCGCTGATGCAGTCTCCCAGAAATGTAAGGACTTTCTCCCATTGCCAGTCGCCAAGTGAAAAAGTGACTCACTTTCAAAAGAGGAGAGCGGCGACCCACTTCTCCTCCCTTTAATCCTCCAGTTCTCCGCCGCCAGCACAGTGGCGCTCTGTGAACGACACCCATCTGCTCCCATTGTGTTTTCCAGCTTTACTTATCATTAGGCTAAAACCAATTTCTCCTGTTCAGAATAATTACTACTCTGCCACATGCACACATGCTGGCTGGGACATGTGCCGGGGGAAGCGTCTCCCTGCAGCGAGCTTTCTGAATCAACACAGCACGAGTTTTAGAGCTCTTGGGCTGTCCCCAACTCGACCTTGCCATTCCTTTCCACAAACAATTCCAAAAAAGGGAAGTGTCTCCCAGCCACAGAGCTGACCTCTGCACTTGGCTTTCCCGGCGAAGGCAATGACCCAGAGACCCAAGCAAGGATCTCAAGCCCTCAAGACAGGGAGCTTTCCTTGGCTTACAGTTTCAGAGATAGCGGCCCATGATCAGTGGCTCCAGCACAAGGTGTTTCATGGTGGAAGGGCCAAGCGCAGTGGAAAGCTCTCAGATCAGGGGAATGAGAAGCAGAAAGAGTGGGAGGAGCTGAGGACAAGAGCGCCCCTTGCAGGTCCCACTTCCAGGGTCCACTCCACCAGGTCCCACCTGCCAATGACGCATCCAGCTACA
>PVKN010012006.1:0-21147 GCA_004027915.1 Capromys pilorides
GAACTATTTAAAGTTTATGTTATAAATTATCTCTTGCTTATTGTTTTTAAATGCATAATTTTTAATGGCTAGATATAAAAGTACACACTAAGTTATAGTTAACTTTTCAGTGCTGGACATTTTGATTACTTCTGATATACACTATTACAAATTCTGCAATACATCTTAACTACACAACAATATTTTCATAAATTCTAAAGAATGGCAACACTGGGGTAAGTATTGTAATTGTCTTTTAGCATAAATATTTGTTAAAATGGAATTCTGTATATTTCAAAGTTCCTATCTTAAAAATTGCTAATGTCATTATACTGTAGACAGTGGTACTTTTCATGAATTATATTTATACTTTAACAACTTAGGAAGTGAAAGTTACATTTTTAATTTAGATTTTTATGTTGTGTATTGATTTATATTACAGAAGACCTTAGAATAATTTTGCCATTTGTCTTAGTAACTTTTCTCTTGTTGCTGGGACAAATACCCAACACACAAGCTTAGGGGAGGAAAGGTTTATTTAGCTCACAGTTACTGGAGATTTCATAATTTAAAACAGCCTGAATTACATAGCATGACCTTGAGATTGTGTGCCACCCTGTTCCAGGACGACTTGCTCCATACCTCTGAGAAACCACTGCCTGCGGGGAGGGGGCTCTGACAATCCGTGCTGTCACTTGAATGGTTGGCGCCTCTCTTGGCCACGCCCCTCAGGCCCCACCCTTCCTTTGGCCCCGCCCCTCGAGCCATGTGCTTGCCAGACCCATGATTTACATGAGGCTTTGGGGGGGATAACTAGATACAAACCATAGCACCATTGTTCCACCCTCTCTCATCACAGAAAAGATAACTAGAATTTGAATTTGAACTACATTAGTTCCCGTTCCCTCCTCTCAGGCATGTTCTACACCTCTCGTTTTATTCTAATTTAAAATTTCCTTTATAAATTTAAAGAAATGATAATTCTATAACCCCCAGGTTTTGTTTCAATCTTTTAAAAATATTACTGAGATATCATTCTTTTTCTCAATAAAACAAACTTGAACTATACCTGTTACAAAACTTGAATCACAGAAAATAGGGTCATCCACGCTCTCTACCCAGACCATAAATGTGTAAGTGCCGGTGTTATTTGCAGTATCTCTGGCCTCAATTTCCAAAGTGTAGACTTTGGAGTTGTTTGGGTTGTCAAGATTCAAAGGCTGAAGAAGAGTGATTATTCCTGTAGCTAGTGAAAGAAATAAAGTGACAGTTAGTGACCCTCGCTCAGTAAGCTGTGTGAGCTCACAGAGGTCCTGCCTCACACCCCTTATTTTTCCCTGCATCAGAAGGTCATAGATAGTTCATTGTTATAGATAATTGAAGGTGTTGATTTAAACTTTCTGTGTATCTTACACATGAAAATAATCATACATTTTATATTATTTTATCATATTTTCCTTCTAGTCTCTAAATTGCTATTCTTTTTTAGTTTATGGTACACAGGAAGCTTCGTAACTTAGAAATACCTAATACAAACCATTCTGCTTCATTCCTATTAAAAGAATAAAGCTATTGGCATTTTTGCCTAAAAAACTAGCCAAGCCACGTTAAATCATTATCTTCATTGCCTCTGCTGCAAAGCTAATGTGATCACATAAAAAAAAAAAAAGATGAAAAATGAGCTTCAGGTCAAATGGAAGGGCACACTCAGAGGCTCAAGGGAGTGCTCAGGCCAGAGAGATAGCTCAGCGGTCTAAAGCACCTGCTTAGGTAAGCACAGGCAGGCGCAGGGGACCGCAGTTTGATCCCCGGTACCGCATGCTGTGCCAGCCCCATCCTCAGTGGCCCGTCCTCAATACGGGCTGAGCTGCACCCCCCAAAAAGAAGTGAGCACTCGTCACGGGCCTGAAGCCTGCCCTCCTCAGAGCACACTCCGCTTCAGCTGCATGAGCTTTGGCCGTGTGCTGAGGCCTCCACGACTCCCACAGCGTCCTCACCGCACCTCCCTTTCCTGTCTACCTTCCTTCCCTCCCTGAAATGCGCACTTTGAATATAAATGCACACATTTCCAGCAACTCTCAGGATTCAAGTAAATTATTTCACATATGGGATGATCAGTATTATGACATCAGCAAAATGTGTTCATGTTCCTGAGTCAAGTGATATTCCCAGGACTCTATTTCCTATGTGCTTCTTATTTGGTATGGCGTCTAGGGAGATTGGTGGTCACCTTGGAGTCAGTTTAAACGCTGAAAGAGTAAATAAGATTCAGCTCGGGAGAGAGCTCAGTGGAGTAAGTGCTTACCTGGCAAGTGCAAGGTCCTGAGTTCAATCCCTGGCACCACCAAAAGTAAAAAATAAGTAAGACCTCCAAATGTACAGCAGATATTGTAAAATAGAAAGAAAATGCTCAAAATGAAAGAGAAAGTGGAATGGGGAAAGGAAAAAGGAAGGAGAGAGAAAGAAAAATACACACACACACACGATAGTTTAGACAGATACACTACTAAGTCCTACGAGCTCTTTGGAAGCATAGATGTATGCCTATATTGCTTGATCATTTTTTTATCTCTACATCTTGTGCCATTAGCAACTACTTTGGAGATGACAAAGCATGGTACACTTAACATTGCTATTCTCCTACAATCTTGTTTAGAAATTTTATGCCATTGTTTTTATTATTTTCTTCTCTTTAAAATAAACATAAAATAAAGACCTCTGAGATCCCTGCACAGGTGTGGCCCAGTACACGGTGCCCTCTGGGCAAGCGCCTGCCACAGCCTCACCTGCTTTGCTGACTCCTAGCATGAGTGTGAGTGCTCAGCCCCTTGGTAGAGGCCCCAGCTTCTGCAGGGCAGCACACAGACAGCCAAGGCCGGGGCAAGAGTCTCAGGCTGTGGTGTGGCCCAGCAGCCCAGCTTGTGCTCCTGAGCTCCAGGCCCCAATCTCCCTACCTCGCCTCCTTTCCTTTCTGAGTCCTGCCCTGTGGCCCGCAAGCTCTAGAGGCAGGCACAGCAGCCTGGAGGAGACCACGACTCCAATACCCATACTGCACTTCTGCTGTGTCTGTTTGTTTGAACCTATGACTGATAAAATTGGTACCAGTCACAAGAAAGAAATTCTTTGGAACAATCGTCCTTTCCACGCGGACAAAGCTATATCCATAATCAACAGCCAGTTAAGCAGAAAAAGTCTCCATCTGAGACAATAGTGAGAGCTTATGCGTCCTATCATCTACAAGGATTTCACAGATGCATTTGTGCCAATTATTCTTGCAAGATGGTGAGCAGCTATAAAAGCCGGGTTTGTACATCACTCATTATTTCAAAAGAACATCATTTTATTAAGAAGAAGAATAGCCACTGTGAATGCCACATGGTTTTGGTTTTCCTGCTCCATGTTTAATTTTGCAAGGGAACTGTTTCCAGCCCATCTTCTAAAGGGAGCGGGAGATTAGACAGTGAACGCTTAGCCAAGACAGACCAGAGGAATCTTCCTAAAACTTACCAGGGTCCAAGCCAAACATCTCCTGCTGAGTTTTAAAGGAGTAAGAGATGCTGTCTTCGTCGCGATCTGCCGCTCTGACGCGTGCTACGGTCTCGCCAATGGGAGCCCTTTCAGTCACATTAATGGAGTCGAAAGGAAACGGTCTAAAGGGGAGAATGACGATGCAAAAGCTGCTGATGACAGGCACTTGCAGATTTTTACACAAACGATTTTCTAGAAAGATGACCTGACCTGTTCTAAATCCAACCAAACGCAAGGAATTGACTTGTGGCAAAAAGTTACACAGCGCTCTGGCATACACATCACTTGTCAGTCATACAGTGTCAGGTCTGATGTCAGACATCTAAGACATTGTGAGAAAAGAGAGGAAAAGTGAGTGCAATGGGACAGTTGCTTCTGTCATTGCAAATATCCGGTTACTGGGGTAGCTGGCACCTGGCCATATGAGATGTAATACATTTATTTTCATCTTATTATCTGGTGTGATGAAATATGTCTAAAGCAATAATTTATTACAGCAAATTGACACAATTTTTATAATTTTACTGTTCATCTCCTTAAGCCATATGTGAAGTCCACGGCCATATCTAGGACATGTCAGACACTCCAAGCTTTCTCTTAGTCATCCTTCCACTGAGATGCTTTTTGCTGGTGGCCTACAGCATCATGACAAGTCATGCAAGGACAGCTAAGCCTCAGCTCCCCAAACGCAGGTGCTCACTGCCAAGAAGCGCAGTTACATGTCAATTTGAGAGGATGCAGTCGATGCCATAGCATCCTACATGTTTGAAGAGGAGAAAGGAACACCAGTTCTGGGGACTGGAGGGCACTTCAGGAAAATCTTCAGAGGATACCAGGTCCAAGGAAAAGGCAGGAGATGATGCCGTGCCTGGGAGCAGCCTCCTGGGTCCCGATGGTGCAGTGAGTGTCTTGCTCTATGCAGAATGCAATGGCAACACCACTCTTGCATTCTGGACTTGTTATTTCACTAACTGTTGCTTACTGCACTGTGCCTCAAGAGACGGAAAGCATCTGCAAACAACGTGGTGGTGATCGCAGTACTGCTTCTAATATCTAGTATTCAATTGTGCTATGTAAATCGAAGTAGTAGAATTCCTTCTGATGAAAGGAGAGAAAGCAATAGAATACTAAGCCCAAAGGCTGATGGCTTCTCTGCCTCAAACACAGCTGAGCAAAAGGGCAGCTTGCGTTTGTTTCTTTCTGCAAATGAGGGATAAGTTAGGCTCCAGATTTGCTTCTGTTTTCAGATGACAAAGACCTTGGGTTTGTGGGTCTCACTCAGTGAGCTGCTTAGTCCTCTAGAGACTCAGCTTGCTAAAATAAGAAAGTCATTGGAAAATGATCACTTTCATTACAGACACAAGAGGAAGTGTTTGATTGCTGTTCGATTGTAGCAATATGTATAATCATACTTTCAAGCCTGAGAGAACAACTGAATTTGTACTTAGGACCTGAAAACACCTTTCAAATGCTACAATTACATACTTCAGGAACATGAAAATCAAATACTTCCAGCATTTCAAATTATGCTTTAAGGTCAAGTTTTCATTTCAAATCATCGTAGCTATTAAATAGAAATCTAAGAACTTGGGAACAAATTTGGGAAGGAAACCAAAGGGGAAGATAACACACCACACATTTCTATCCATGTCACACATTGATCATAGGCATTAATTATGGATGTGTAGTCATATGGTTTTAACAAAACATCATACAATGTTCCTAAATAGCTCCACTTTCATTATTATTTACAAGCTCTGTGAAAGTTTACTTTAGCCATTCTCCCGTGGTTACCCCTTGGAATAAATATCCTTACTCAAACTGGGGCTTTTCATCATTTATGTTCCTGATCTTGATAATTACTGTCCCTTGGCAGAACAGCCCAGCTGTGTCCGTTGCTCTCAGCGTCAGCTGGAAAACCTGAAAAAGGGGTTAGAGAAATTTTATAATATAGTACTTGGTAAGACACATGCTTTTACATTATGTTTCCTGTTAAGGTGGGTTTTGTTTCTTCCAGTTGCAAACAATGTTTTATATCTCTTATAAGTAATTAAAGGAAATGTAAGTGCTTTTTTAGCTGGATTAGTGGGTAAATTTCAAAACAGCTTCATTGGATAGGCCATTAAATTTCATTGCAAGGTCTGTGTAAGTTGGCTGTTCGCCTACCTATAGATGAAATTCAAACAAAACTATGAACGCATTCTAGATCACTTGTTAACCCAAAACCTAATGCACTGAACACTGTTGGCAAAGCCAGCTGCTTGGCACTAACTGCTAGAAATGGGATCGTGAACCACTCTTGAGGGTCCAGGATGTGACGTAATTTGAGAAGCACTGAGAATGTCTTTAGACCTCAACTATGTTCTTTGTCAACCTGCAACACTTCTCGCTCCTCCGATATTCATTCACATTAGCAAGTGTGGTCCTGGAGAAAAAAAAATATAAGGCACAACTGCCTACTGCAGAGGAAGGAGGCAGTCTTCCTTCTGGAGCAAGCACCCAGCACCCCCAGAAATGCACGGGACCTCAGTGTGGGGACACACAGGACTGTTCTGGAACTCCCGCTCTGGGATGTGTACCCACAGGTCACATCTTACACATGGAGCTGTGGGTATACAGTGGAAAGGTGAAGAAGGACCTGAGAGACTCGCTCCAAGTGTGCCTGAGTGTGTGAGCCCTGGCAGCTCTCAGAGGGCCAGCAGCAACGGTGTGACATGCCCACCTACCGGGAGAGCTCCTCACACAACCTGCGCGTCTTCTCCACCTAATCTCTCCAGAATTCTAACCATCAAACTGTTCAAAAGCCATGTACCATTGGCCTCTGTGCTATCCTGTACTTTCAGAACACAGATTGAATTTGAATAGAACACATTGGCTTTCAGCTACCATTTATGTATATTCTCTAAAACTATGAAGTTCTCTTTCTCCTAACTATATAAATGATAAATTATATAAATGATAAATGATCTGATTTTTTTCCAATGCCTCACATGCCCATCTTTCTATCTATCCTCGGTCACCTCCCCGAGTTACTCTGTATGGAGGCATTTCTGTAAGCACAAATGTTTTCCCAGTAACAGTGAGGAGGATGCAGATGATCGGAATCTCCTTTATTTCTCACGCCTTGCACCTCCCTCTTCCAAAGACACAGCAGCTGAGCGGCCATGGGGCCACTTTCTTCCTACACAGCTTTTCCTTCATATGTAAACTTCATTTTTCACTCCACTTTTAAAAAGGTTAGTCCTGAAGTATTTTCCTTAAATTGCATTTCTCACAAAACTACCAGAAAGTGTCTTTTTTCCTATAGCGAAGAATTAATTTCAAATTCTTCTATCAGGCTCATGCCTTGGCGACCTAAGTGCTCTGATATTCTAGGTGTGTCAGGGCATAAGTGGTCAACTAACTGCAGTACAAGCACTTGATTGTTTTCCATTTTTTTCCATTTCTTTGATGGTTAGAAAGATTTACATAGTAGTGATTTTCCAGGTTGGCTTTATCTCATGAAAAACACATATAAAATCTGTTCTTTTCCTTAAACTTCTTCAGGTAGATCTAAAAGTTGTGACCTAACCCCTCGGCTTTGGCAGCTACATGGTTTGGTGTATGCTTTTGGTTACCTACACAATCCTGATTGTATGAATCACACAAAATATCACTTATCCTCTAGAATGACATACATTTATTTGTTCATGAAGAATTTGAAATTATGAAAAATCTTTCACTCTGTGCAGAAAAATAAATGTCAATTACGTGATATCCTCTGTCAAAGTCCAAAGTGTCCTCTCCTTTCAAGCTGACGACACCACTCACAGCATCCACCCCGAAGCAGTTCGCTCCTCTCTCAGGTCCAGATAATTGAATCTCGACTGTGTACTAGAAAAATAAATCAGCGTCACACATGCTGCATAAGATGCTAAGTGTGGGGGCTACTGTGATACAATACAAGAGCAAATAAGTAGAAATTCTCCTATTTTTGCGCTAATTAGTTTGAGTTTTTTTCTTTATGACCTCGGTGTTTTTAGGGCCACTAATAAACGTTTATAGTTAGGTTGTTCAGCATATTAGCTCAGCCAAAAATTTTGCTGCTTTTTAATAAAACCTCAAAATACTGTATATTTTCTAAAATAATTAACAAAATATTTAATTCTGATTCAGAAAATACAATCCTAAAAGAATATACAAAATGCACTCATTACCATAGTTTAAAAAATACAAAATCAAGTAGAATTGAGAGTATGAATACTCTTCAAATATTTGCACAGTTGAGCATATACTTCACAATTTATTTAATGTTCTGCGTTTTACTTGTAGTTTTTGCCACCGCCTCTAAGAAGATGTGAAGGTAGATAACTCTGATCTCAATGGCAGCTGAAGAAAATATAGTTTCACAGGAGGTCAGCATTTATTAAAGAAAAGTTTAGTGACTTCAGTGGATTTCTTTGGACAACATTTCTTAGAATACAAAAGTTTAAAATAACTACCTGTTAAACTCCCTTCTATGTTTGCAAATGATAGAACCAGTAATAACTGCTCTCAGCCTGACCCTAGGCCTTCTGTAATCTATTGAAAAGACCTCATCTAATGGGAATGATTCCATTTCTTAACAATTACATGTTGGCTACTCTACATGATATAAGTTTGGAGCATTCCACAGGTAGTTTTTTTAATACTTTGACAGACATACATGTGTCACTAAAATTTAAGCAAAAACAAAACATATATAATTGAGCTGGCCATAATTAAAAAAATAATTGTTGAATAATTGTAGAGAAAGTATATAATGGTTAAATGAAGAGATTTAGCTACCTCCCCAGGGTCACCCGCTGGGTAGGTAGGGGCATAGCCATACCTTTGCCTATGTCACTGTCAGCCCCTAGGTCCTTGAGGGGCCAGGACTTCAGCTGTGGTAACTAAAGCAAGTGTCTAACAGTTTCAACTCATGCTCAAGAGCAATAGCTACGCAGCAGGTGTGCTGGCTTTTGTAGTCCAGGACATCATGAAACTCTCCAAGCAGAACTTTATGGGGTCTTTTGATTTGGCCAAATCTCTAAAAAACTTCACAACTATGATTCAGTTGTGAGAAAAGCGAGTCTCACTGAGTTAGGCACTTGGTATGATACTGAGACCTGAGAAACAATACGCTAGCATACATGGTCACATCGAGGCTGTCACTGGAAAAGCTAGAAAAGTGAATGCGTGCTCATGCACACCCAAAAAGTGAAGCTCACAGGGACCTCCACCTGCAGTAAACCGTGGGGTTTGCTCTACACCCTACTTATAACTACTTATAACGTAAGTTATAAAAATGCTACTTGCAACAATAACACAGACTGTCTAAGAGTCATTGTTCAGCTCATTAAAGGCTTTTCAATTATAAAAGTTTATCAAATGCTTTTGAGACAGCTCATCCCCACTTAGATGCTTCCTGTAGTGATGGGCACAACGACATCATGTAGCCACCCACCGTCAGCCTGTCCCCATGCACCAAGTCCTCGTCTGTGGCTGTCACTCTATAAATGGACTGAAATAGTGGATAGTCCTCATCAATTTCCAAAGCAGCTGTGGAACAAAAATCAACATGTTGTATCAAAATTCATGCACATTATGCTGTGTTTATCTTCCTGGAGAGGAAACATCCAATAGCATTCACCCCAGAGTAGATGATCGGGCTGGGATGATATTTTAAGGCAGCAATCTGGATGTCACGCACTTTTGTGTTTTTCTTTATTTTTGCCCTTCTGTTAGCATCTTTCCCCCACTTCCTATAATGTTTTTTGCAGCTAAGGTGACACATGCATGGACAGTTTCCATTGCCGAGAGGCAGGAGGTGGCATCACAAAAGATGACTCTGATTTGTACACTCAATGGAGTAGTCAAGTAGAATTGTTCCCTCCAGAGCAAGTGTGTAGATAACTGAAGAAGCTCCCACCTCCAACGCCCTCTAGCCCCTCCCACCTCCTGCCCTGTAGCATGATGGGTCCACCCTGGGAAGTAGACAGTTCAATTGATTATTGTGTGGACATCTGCTGTGTTGTTTGTGAGTGTGCGCGCGGGTGTGTGTGTTTCCTTATAGCCTCCTGGAATACAAAATTGAAGTAAAGTGTAACTGAAATTTTGATAATAAGACATCTTCAATATTTTGCTTTTTATGTAAGTTGGCAGGTGAAGTATATATGTTATAGTAACACTAAATGTTAGTAAGTTGCCAACTCATTTTAATTTTTTTTCTAATGTAGGCATATTTAAAGTGAATAAACAGGAAACTGGGGAGTAGAAAGACAAAGATGTCTATCCAGAGTCATGTCTCCTAACATTTTCTCCTAAAACAATGCAGAATAAAAGGAGAAATAACATTACACCAAAGCCAAAGGGGTCTGTGCACCTCGAAGTCAGAACATGACCAATCTGTGTAAGTTTAAGAAAATTTCAAAAAGATAGACATGAACTAAACAAACCCACTGTTGATACCATTATGACCTCCTAACAAAGCAAAGAAGGACCCAGAAAAATTCCAGCTAAGAGAAAATCTAACAATAAAACTCACAACAAGTAAGGTTGTAGAATTACTACCAGAAAGATCAAGTCTAAAGCATAAAAAGCCAGAACGTTCTGTTGTTGCCATACATGGTTGATACTGTCGAGAGAAACACAAGGGAAGGAGGACACACCACCAAACTTATGTCTTCCTGGAAATAAACAACCGAGAACAGAATTCATTGTAAGACAATAAATCTTTTAAGTAGACTGACGGTTAAGCCACAGCATGCTGGAAAGGCAGAAATTGACACGTAGGACTCCTTTGAGCCCAGCAGAACCCTTACATTTTTTAAACCTCCCCAACAGTTGAATGAAGGCCACCTTCTGACACTTGCTAAGTCTAAGCCTCCGCTGGCACAGTTTCGCAGAGAACCACCAGGGTAGTCCCTGTGCCGGGCCTGGCGGCCCCTCCTCGGCTCCTCCTCAGCCGTTATCTCAGGCTCCATCCCTTCCACCCCTGTCTGTCGAGAACCCTGATCTTGCCATTCAGCGGAAGGAGAAGCAGTAAAGCAGGCGACAGCTAAGCCTCTCGCCCCCCAGTCTACACCCCGTCTTCATTGCACATTCTTTTCTGCCTCTGACTTCCAGGGAGAGAGCTAAAGCTGGAAGCCCGCAATCCCGCGGCTCTTCTCAACTCTTCTCGTTCCTTCTCTGGATGTGACTCCAGCTCCACTTTCGGTTTTCCGCTCCCCTCGGTCAGCTGAACCCGCGGATGCCTCTTTCCTCCAGCACCAGAGCTCTGGGCAGCAGCAGACTGCAGCCGCGACCCTGCCTCTCTCGGGCGGGCCACACCTCCGGCTCAGTCCTGCTCCTCGCTGCTGCAGACACAAGCTCTTCCTGCAAAGCTGCGGATGGGCTCCGGGTCGCGCTGCAGGGCGCACGCCGCTCAGCGTCCACCTGCTCGACCTCCTTTGGACACCTGCACAGGTGACTTCTCTGTCTTTTCCTGGATGGAAAAGGACACCGCACATCTGTAGGAATTACTCGAACACTTCTGAGAACCTCGGGAAAATTTTCTGGGAAAGTTGATATTGGCAAGTTTCCTGAACTACCATTAAGGTCTCAGATCAGGCAGTCTCTTTATGACAGCTTTCCAAGTCCTACTAACCAACGTCTCGAAAATCTCAGTCTGCCCTATGTCTGTCTGCCTGTCTGCCTGCCTGCCTGCCTGCCTGTCTGTCTGTCTCTGTCTGTCCGTCCGTGTCTCTCTCTCTCTCTCTCTGTCTCTGTCTCTCTCTGTCTCTCTCTGTCTCTCTCTCTCTGTCTCTCTCTCTCTCTCTCTCTCTCTGTCATCTTCTACCACTCATGTCATAGCGCCAGCAGGACAACAAAACAGGAAGTGGGCTTTCTGGCCCCCCAATGCCCACAAGAATCAAACCAGAGCTCAGGAGAGAGGACTTGGATGGAGGCTCAGCCCTTCACCAAGATGTTCTACAAAAGGATTCCAGTTACTACGCAAATCTAAAGCCAGTATCAAAATTTAAAGTGGTATATAAAGCTTCTACTTCCTTTGAAAAATAAGTGTGCATATTTATATGAAACAATACTAGTAACAGTAGAACTTAGTACAGATTAACCTTTGCATCACCAGGCAGGTGTAAGTATCACATTTCCAAATATAAACAAAGTGACTTCTATAATTATTGAAGAAATGAATGTGATATTTGAGTACAATAGTTGTACATATAAAAAATCATGCTTTATTTTCATAACTAACTTAAAACTACTTAATATGAATTACCTAATTATATGAATGTTTGATTTTGTTTTGTAAGGTCCAAACTTCAAAATGAAAATTTTTAGTATAATTTTATTTGCAAAAGAAACTCACAGCATTCATGGTTTTCCAAATGGGGCATAACATCCTGTACTTCCTACTACTGAATGTTAATTGCAGTAATAATGCAAATTCTTTCACTCTCATTCCTTAACAGGTACCCTGCACTAATACCACTCTCTTGGAAGTATGGCTACTTCTAATAATACTTGTGTAATACTTCTAGGTATTACTTCTCGTATATTCTTAATCAATGTACTCTTCCAGTGTACACTTAGTCTTAGTAATAGCTGAAAGGTAAAACATCGTCAAGGCATTTTTGGTTTGTGAAATATAAAAATAAATTAAAATTATCCGGACAGACACCAATATCTGGAAGATGGATGAGTAGACAAGATCGATAAATCACGCATTAATTCCACCTGAACTTTAGTCACATCTCTCTCGCTGTTTTTTTCATGTCTTCAATCTTCCAAATGAATTCTCGAGATTTTAATAAAATTACCACACCTCCTTTGAAGAGGAATGAAAGCAGACATAAACCTAGAATTCTGCTGTAGCTCTGTTGCCTTCGCTCCCGATTCACACTGAAATTCCTAGGGCAACCTGCTGTCTCGTGCAGTCTCACTAACCCATCAGCCTCATTCTGGCCTCCACCCCGTCACACTTAGGAAGCTCCGCTCTGCCCTGAGGAGAACCGGCCTGCTGACCCCGGCCTCTCCAGCCGGGCCCTACCCGCTCCCCAGGGGCCCTTCTGCCTGGCAGGCTGAGCAGCTTCCCGTCATTAGGAGTAGGAGCCTTCAGGTTTGGCCCTCTTCCCGCCTTCGTTCTCATTCTCTTCTGTGACCCAGTAGTTTCATCCAAATCCATGGTTTCAATTACAAAACATTTATAGCTCTAGGCAAGACCACTGTGCACAGCTGCTAACCCAAGTCCCTCCTTTGATGGAACAAAGGCTTATTGAGCAGTACGCCATTGCGTCTCTCTTCACTTCGGCTTGTTCCAGGGTTTTCCTGCCTTGCTGGAGGACCACCCCACTTATTCCTGGAGAGCCGCCTCTTCCCCTCTGTATTGAATTCATGCCCTGGACATTTTCTACTTTGTATGTCCACCAAGACTACTCAGACCAAAGTGTTCAGCCTCTTCCCTGGTCCCTGATGCAGCCCTGCCTTTGCTCTGCGTCTTCACTCTACAGAGGTGTTAACTTCCACCCTTGAGTCAAATCTAGATTTTTGGCTAAGAATAGTTTTTATACCTTTAAATAAAAGCAATTTTAAAAGCAAAAGATGACTAATATTTTGTAACACAGGAAATTCATATTTTACTATACAGAAATAAAATTTTAACAGAACACACACACACCCCCTTATTTTAGATTGTTGACTTCAGTATTCGTGCTACAATGGCAGAGTTTCCATGGGAATAAAGAATGCACGCAATATTCCCAGAGCTCCTGACATGGTGTATTCCAGAGATCAATCACACCAGGACGCTTAGCACTGTGTTATTTTTCGCTACCACACCTGGTCATCATGGAGGAACAAGAAAAGCAGAAACCAAACGGTGCACTTCGGAGGCAGAAGGAGTGTGGGTGACTGTGCTTTGAGTTATCTGGCCAAGAGCCTTCCTTATTTTACACTGGCTTTATAGCTGTGAGCCAGGAATACGCATCAAGGAAGCAAGATAAGAGCTCACCACGAACTCCTCACCTAACCAGAAAACAACAGTGAGGAAAAGTAGAAAATAAAAAAAATATATGCAATGATAGGTTTTCTTCACTAAAGTAAGTAAAAACATGACCACCGCCACCATTAGGTTCTGAAGGTGTCGTTTGATAGCCAAGCAAGGAGAGTCATTCCCTGGTCCTAGGTCACTTAGCACCTTGCTCAATAAAGCTCATACTGTCACCTCAAAACCCCACAAAGATAACCTATTTTTCTTGATAGTAGAGTGATAGTTCAAAATCATAGTGGTAGTTTTTACTTTTATGCTATCAAAGTTTTGTTGATTATGAATTTATAGATACTCGTTTCCTTCCTTAGTTGTTTTATAAGCTTGAATCTGGACTCCTTCATAATCGATGTCTTTATCCTTGTATATTTGGCTGCAAAACGTCAAATGTTCGTTATCTGCAATGCTTGATGCACATGATGTGCTTGGTCCCTGGGGTCTTTATAGGCAGCCCATGAGTTCCTTTGACATGCCTGGCTGCTGACAGCACTACAGAGGACTTGCCCTTCCATAAGGACAAGGACAGACTTTTGAAACCATGCTTCATTACTATGAAATAACCATTAAAGTGCCTGCTTAGGCAGATGCAGGGGCTGGAGTTTCGATCCCCACAGTGCCACGCCAGCCTCACACCTGGAGCGCACTGAGATGGTGATTGAGACTGGGCGTGGTGGTGCTTGCCTGTAGTCCCAGTGCTTGGGAGGCTGTAAACAAGAGGATCACAGTAAGTCCAATCTATGTAGTAAGACCCTGTAGATGCTGTACTAAATTGAAAAAGAAGAAGGTGAACTAGCTCTTCTGTGTAACATCTCTCACTGTTCCCCCCACTTCTACTGCATTAGGCCTCCATTTGTCCTGGCCACTGAGCTCTGCTGTCCCACGCCGCCCTTTATGCATTTCTGCAGGAAACACTGCTTCTTCTCCTCTTTTTATCTATTCCTCTCTGCACATACTTTGCCAATATCCAAAGGAAACCAGGGGTCTTTAGAATCCACAGCCTTTCTGTCTCCACTTGGGCAGCCCTGCACGGAGGTACCTGCCTTATGTGCTTTCAGGGTAACAGAGGCCTTGTGTTGACACCAGTGCATCACAACTGAAAAATTATATTTACCGTCAAGTTGAACTGATGGCAACATTCTCTACTTGAAAAATTAAGACAGTTTGAACCTTAAGAAAATTAAAATTTTTTTTTTGGTATATTTACAAGTATCCCTACTAGAAGGTGTATTAGATTATCAAGGAATTACATTCAGGTTTGTGTCCTGTCTTACACCTTTTACAATAAGTCCTTTGAAGATTCTGATTTGTGGCTTTTAATGATTTGTTTTCTAACCATGTACACATGGAGTAAAATTTTCTACATAATGCTGCTGCTTTCATAGTATTCCTAAGAGATGTTATATGATTTCTTATATAGGCATGAATACCTGCCCATTTTTGTGTATACAAACATACATTACACACATAATTTTAAAAGAGACTGAAAGAGTAAATAAGAGCCAAAAAGTACAATGAATATTGTGAAAGGGAAATAAACTGCCTAAAAGGAAAGAACAGCTGGGATGAGAAAAGAAGAAAAGAAGAAATATTATATATATTTGTCACACAATAGCTAAGATAATTGTACTACTAATTTCTATTAGTTAACTGAAAGGAACAGTTAGTGTTCCTATTGTTTGATCAATTTTGCGTGCCTCTGTCTGGTAATCTGACCAACTACTTTGAAGACAACAATGTACAATATAATCACCATTTTTAAATTTCCTATCATGTTGTTTTGAAATTCTGTATTATTTCAATTTTTATTTTTTAATTCTCTTTAAAGAAAAAAAAAAGTCACTGAGCGACTGTGTGAAAAAATGTCCTGGCCTCTTGCTGCAGACAGCTGCTGAAGAAAACACGGGGAGCCACAACTCCTACCTGTGCCTGCAGAGAACCGGGGATCAGCTGTGCAGTCTGGGGGCTCGGGGACGTCCACGACGTTGATGGTGAGCACACGCCTGAAAGGTCCGCCGGTGTCAACTATGAACAGGAACCTCACTGGATCAGTTTCGTAGTTAAAGGCTTTGGTGGCCGTGATGACACCGGAGCCTGGCAAAGAGAAAGCACAGAGCTGTGGTTGCCTTCGTCACCCGGGGGAGGAAGCGTGTTTCCTGCACCCTGAGGCTGTCTGCGTTGCGTGCTCCAGCGCTCCGCGAGGAGTACCTGCTGCAAAGGACACGATTCCCCAGGTTGCGGAGCCCGCAGAAGCCTTCCACGACGGGGAGCAAGTGCGAGTGTCTTCCACCTTCCGGTTTCTCCATCTCCTAAAGAAAAGGCGGCACACACGCAAATCGCCGGAAATACTCAGAATTTCCTTTGAAAATGTTGCATTTTGCCTTGGATCTCTGCTTTTCATAAGTTGAATGTCCCTCATTTAGAATGAATATCATGTCCAAAAATTATGGAGAACATGAGTGACAGAGATCATTTTTCATTTCAATCGTGTCTGTGTTGGACTGATGGGAAACAATATTTAGTGAGTTAGTTAGTTAATTAGTTAGTTATTTGCGGTACCAGGAATTGAATTCAGGACCTTGTGCTTGCCAGGGAAGCACTTATTCCACTGAGCTATCTCCCCAGCCTGGAAAACAATATTTATTGCTAACATCCAACCTCACCAGTTGTGATGCGCTTGCCCTGCCCTGTCATCATAACATAAGCTGACCAGAATTTGAGCTGGTGCAAAATTTAGGCATCATCCAGCGCCTGCAGGGGTGTGAGGAGCAGCGCTGCTGAGGAGAGGAGTTCATGTCCCGTCTCCCCCCTCTTCACCCCCCGCACCTGTACGTGTTCCCACTTCCCTGCTGGAGAAACCACACCGTTGAGATCAAAAGAACCAGTTAAGAGAGGAAGCTAAAGCAAGAAAAAGCCAGGATGGAGGAAAGGCAGACCAACAGGGACATCGGCCAAGGAACACCTTTATTTTCTCCTTATCAGCAATATTAGTTCTATTAAATCTGGACATATGAAAAGAGGCTGTAATTGATTTTAGCAAATAAATTACTTAAATATTAATGTGATATCTGTGCTACCTTTAGAGAGCTCAAGTCACAAAAACTTCTGAATTGGAGAGAAAAGTGTATTCTGGTTCTGAGTATTTCACTGTCATCCGCAGCCAATATCTCTTGAAAATATTTATTAACTAATCTGGATTGATGGGTTTAATAAGGACAAAAAGTAAATCTCCAAAAACTAAGTTTTCCACACTTGTTTGAATTGTTTTTCAATTCTTTGGATGATGAGAGTGAAGGAAAAATCAAGTAATAACAAGAAAAATGAACAACCAAGCTGAGCTTGTTACAAAGGAGCTGGAGTTGACACATCCTTGTAGATGGATGGAGAAATAACCTAGCACAGGGTGTCTGAGCAGACCCGGAGGGAATTAAGAGATGCAACCACCCGGGTGGTTGTGCTCCTAATGTGCTCTTAAATGATTTAAGACTTGTTCAGATAACCGCATGGGTCTCCCCAAACTCCAAAGAAAGAGTTACTGCGCTTCGTTTCGGTGTCCAGGATGTAGCGGACGCAGAGTTCCAGTTTCACATGGACAGTGATTCAATTAAGCCGTGATCCAACAGAAACAGCTCTGTGCTACTGGCCCCACCTAAGGGAGACACTTCTAAAGCAGCTTGTGCCTGGAGTCTGTCTGTCTGTCCTGAGCTCCTGAAATCTAGGCACCTTGGCAAGGAGTCGCCACAAAGAGCCTTGGCTCTGGCATCTGCTGAGGTTTGGATCAGAAAGGTGCCCTGGAGGGGTGGTGCCCAGGGAGGAGCTGCCAGCAAGTGGGGGAACCTTCAGGAGTGGTACCTGGGGGAGGGCCTCGGGCCATAGAGTGTGCCCCCCCGAGGCATCCTGGAACGTTAGTCTTTTCCTTGCCCTCTTGCCTCTTCCCAGCTGGGAAGCAAGCAATTTCACTCTACCAAGTGCCCCACTGTCCTACACTGCCTCACCACAGCCCCAGGGGCAACAGGGATCCCTTCAGGGCCTGTGACTTCTGAGACTGGGATTCAAACTCAACTTTTTCTTTTCATAAGTTGGCTTCTCCAGGTGTTTGCTATAGGGACAGAATTCAGACCGACACAACATCCCACAGAGCCCAATGAAAAATGGGGTGAGGTGGCTGACAGATCAGTTTCTGGATTCTGTTTTGGGATAGATTGGAACAAAACTCTAAATTCAGCCTTGTAAACCTAAGCAAGAAGAAAAGAACCAAGTGGCCCACTCACAAATGTGACAGGTAAAACTGAGTGCTCTCGGAGGCCACTGTGTTTCGAGGGTGTTTGTTATGCTACTTCACTAAACAGATGTAGGTGGAGCATAGGTCAGAACCTTAGGGTTAGACTTAGAGACTCAGCAATACGGTTATCGATAGGGGCCATGAACTGAAAACAGTGAGATGCCTGTCATTCTGGTCTTTTACCTGTGCGCTGCTTCCAATGTAACTTCAGTTACTGTTATACTCTCTCTCAAGTAAATGATTGGTGAATAAGAAAACAAAAAAGAGTGTTAAATGAGAGTAAGAGACTAGGCAAAATGCCATAGGATTGACTGGCTACAATTTTATACATCCTTGGATTTCTAAATGTCTGTGTAAAAATGTGTAACTGCGTTTATCACATTCTATAGAGATTTATGAGAATATCAATGATTGATGGAAAATGCCAATTCCAAGTTAAGACTAAGATGTTTGATATTCAGAAAGACAGTGATGTTAATCTCAAATACTCATGTTATAGAGTAATAATATAACTAAGCTTTTCTTCTAGAGGGCTAAGAATATAAGTTTACAGGCCAAAAATTAGAGAAAAAGAAGAGCTACAAAGATAGCCAATATTTTGGCCCTAGCCCTTCAAGGTTAATGAGGACTCAGGACAGAACAGAACCTGTGCTATAACATCCTATAACTCAGTGGTTTCCAAAATTTTCTGTTCAAGGAGATTATGGGGTAACAGAGGAAAGGGATTGAAGGTATATAGTGTGCCTAAGGAGAGTCACCTAGAGGAAAAACATTCTTTCAGGCTTTCACAGAGAGCAAACTGGTCAAGCAATGGCCGTGACTCGTCTAGATGGCTGACACTGACAACAGTTATACAAAGTACTGTACAATATTTCAAAGTTAATCCTGAGGGAATTTGACTAACCTTGGAAGATACAAAAGTTACATGTTTTGTTATATGGGTCTTGCTTTAACTTGCCCTTAACCACCCAGCAGAAAAGTTTAACCACGAGGCATAACACATAAAGCTAGATTAGAATGCAGAGTGGTAAAAGGCTTAAACCAACAGCTTCTAACATAGCCAGTTTCACCAGCAACCCACTGCAATTATGGAACATTAGACTATGTTTACAACTACTTTCTCTTAGTTTAAAGAGAAGAAATTTTCTGTACCAGTAACGATTAGAAAATTTATCACGTCTACATCCTTGTGCTGTATAACTACTACGAGGACAACAATATGCATTGTATCAATTATTGCAAATGTACTACTAATATGTTTTGAAACTGTCACATTGTTATTTCTTATTAAAAGCAAGAAAAAATAAATAAAAAAATAAAAACAGTGAGAAAACAATTGGGTTAGGAGTGGTCTTTCACAATAATGTCATCAGGGAAATAGAGCTGCTAAAGAGAGAGCGGTTTAAAAAACACAAAAGCGGAGCTTGGTGGCACAAGACTGTAAACCTCACACTTGGGAGGCTGAGGCAGGAGGACCCCTGAGTCCTACACCAACTTGGGCTAAATAAGTGAGTTCAAGGCCACTGTGAACCTCGTACCAGACACTGTCTTAAAATAATAATAATAAAAAAAGAGAAGTGTTTTGAGAGCAACATGAGTATTGAAATTAATTCTTGAAGGGAATTGTTTCTGAGCTAATAAATTAAAGATGGGAAGGAGTTGATCAGGAGAAGGAAACAGAGGCAGAAGACATGACGTAATGTCGAGCCTGAGGGGAGAGCGGAGCTTTGTGCAGGGAGATGCCTGTCTGCGCAACACGTATGGCTTTTAATAGAGTGCATGGCCTTTCAGCCTGAAGCCATAAGCAGAAGACACGTTCTCATGAGACTTTGTGTTGGTATCAGGGGCTTGGATTTCACCTTGGGGTGGAGAGGAAGCTGTCCGGGAGCCACAGGTGGCAAAGACAGACAAGTGGAGAACAGGAATAGTGATCATATTTGTGTGATAATGACATTTTTCTCAGTAAAGAGAGTATTGTGGGGCTGGGACATAGTTCAGTGGAAATGCATTGGCCGCCATGATTCAACCCTAAAAGCACAAAGAGAGGAAGAGAGAAGGGGCACAGCAGAGGACCGTGAAGTGAGGCAAGAAGGTGGGCACGGAAGTAGGGAGCCAACTTCAGGGAAGCACGGGAGGAGGACCACGAGGCCTTCTTCTTGGAGCTCAGAGAGGCACACGCAGGATTCAGCTCCAAAGTGTCTGGGAGGGCTCCAGGTTCAGGTGCTCAGTGGATGTGACCAGAGGGCTCTGTCCACTCCCCCAGAGTTGGGCTGCTGAACTGAAGACACCAATGGGTCAGTTAAAGAGGAGGAGAGGCCAAGGGCTTGGGCCTGCACGGGGGCTACGCATGTGCTTCACGGTTGTCCTTGGACGGTACATGGGTGAGGTTTTGTTCACAGTAGGGAGACGATGAAATGACACAGCGAGCGGCAGAAACTTGGAGGAGAGATGCTGCTAGGGTCTCTGTGGCCTTGGATGTGACTTTTCAGAGACTTAGGTCCAGGAAGTTACACAAGACCAGGCCGGAGGTGCCAGATGGGCCAGCAGGTGGCAGTGAGCAGTCTCATGGGACTGCAACAGGACGTAGGGCAGCAGGGCAGGACAGCTGGTGCAGTGTGTGCCCACGCTCCAGGCAGCCAAGGGGTGAGGGCCAGGGGTGAGCAAGGAGGCCGCACAGTGGACCCCACAAGGTGAGAAATCACTCTGCAAGGTAGAAGCCGCCACCCCACCTTCCAGACTGGGAGACAGGAGATGCGTAGGAGAAGCAGGAGCACTGGCCAAGAGGAGCTGTTCCTGTTCCCCGGGAGTGACACATTTTACTTCAAGTCAGAAGGCGATGTCATGAAATAGCTGGAGAGAGTAAAGGCTTCTCAGAGCTTGTCTGGCACAGTGGGAAACTTCTGATAGCACAGTGGAAGGACTGGGGTTGGGGCCAGAGCACGAGGTGGATGTGTGGCTAATCTAGGCCAGGGGAGGACAGCAAGAAGAGGACAGGGAGACACTGCGGGGAAGTCCCAGCCTGGAAAGCTGCTGTGGGACAGATAGGGAAGTCCGCATCCTGGGGGCCCGCAGGTCCACAGGTCTGGATGAAGCTCTGTAGTGAGGAGGAGTATGAGAGGGGACAGGAATGCATGGGCATGGCTTGTGCTGTCGCTTTTCCCAGAGGTCACACAGGGAGCAGGGGGACGAGAGGAAAAGGAGGAGGGGAGCAGGAGGAGGGGTGGGAGGAGGAGGAAGAGGAAAAAGAGAAGGAGGAGGAGAAGAAGAAAGAAGGAGGAAGGGGAGGAGGAGTAGGGGGAGGAGGAAAAGGGGAAGG
>PVKN010012007.1:0-21140 GCA_004027915.1 Capromys pilorides
TTTTTTTTTTTTTTTTTTTTTTTTTTTTTTTTTTTTTTTTTTTTTTTTTTTTTTTTTTTTTTTTTTTTTTTTTTTTTTTTTTTTTTTTTTTTTTTTTTTTTTTTTTTTTTTTTTTTTTTTTTTTTTTTTTTTTTTTTTTTTTTTTTTTTTTTTTTTTTTTTTTTTGTCTTTTTGAGACAGGGTCTCGCTATGCAGTTCAGTCTGGACTTAAGCTCACTTCTGTAGCCCAGGCTGGTCTCAAACTCACACCAATCCTCTGCCTCAGCCTCCCAAGTGCTGGGATTACAGGAGCGTGCCACCATGCCCAGCTCTTCTATTGTTTTTTTAAATTTTTTTGTTTTATTTAAATTTTATTTTAAAGAGTAAAACTGGCAGAAACAAAGATAGGAAAACAGTAACAAGCAAGAGTATATATAGTACAGAATTTCAAAACAGGAAAAAAATTAACAATGGTTATATTATATATTTTCATCATCAAATCTGTTTAGATTAATAGATATAGATATGTAAGATTGGTCAAACAATTTATTGGTTTTGTTAAGCTGTCAGTTTTGTTTTTGTTCTCTTGAGGTTAGTATGTCTGTTTCTCTCTGTCTTGCTTTTTAATTTAAAAGTACAAAAAGCAATGAGAACCCTAAAAGGAGCATTTGGAGAAAAAAGAGAAAGTAAGGTAAAAAGACATCTAATGCTACCACTCCACCATAATCACTTGTAGAAACTATATTTGTAAGCATTTAAAATGTTCTGAATTCCTTAATACTCCACCCATATCTGTGCTGCACAGGCAGCCTAGTTTGGAGTAATAACATGAACTGCAGAGTTTGTAAACCATTGCCATTGGAAACCACCAAATGTCTCTGTTCCCCACAACTCAAGGAGAGCTACTGGTCTCACATGTGCTATTTCACATACGCAGCATCTTGGAGAGCTTCCTTAAGCTAATTAGTAAACAGGATACCCAGGAAATATGAGCAAAGAGAAATTGAAATATTTTAGCTCATTCTAAAAGTGAAGGAATAAGGTTTAACTTTTCTAACAATTTCCTTAAATGTTTTTTTATGCCAGAATTACTAGGATTTCATTCCAAAATTTCTAGGGTTTGTGTCTATTTTGAAAGGCTATTATGCTGAAATTTGCAAAGCGGTTTCATGTTATATAATCACAACTACACAAACCTCATTCTCAGCAAACTTAAGAGGTTGGTAGGCTAAAGATTGTCTCCATTTTGGAAATGAAGAGAGGAAATTCTTGCCTAAGATATTACAGATAATCAGTGACAATACAAGGACACACACCCAACAAATGCTCCTCTTGCCCTGCAATTTTTCTTCACACCACACTACCTTCACCTCTGAAAATATAAAATAGCTATTTGAAATTTACAGTCTATGAAGAATGACTTTATGTTAAGCATTTCTTACATATGGGAATTATCAGAAATTTTACAAGGAACATTGTGGTAATTAAACATGTTCCCATGGTTGTGTTTGATTGGGAAAAATTTTCATTCTTAGCCTAAGGCAGAGTGGTTACTCCTAGAGTAACAACTTCATTACATGGGTGTCTATGAAATGCTACCCAAACTAGAAGCTTAATATAGAATTTGAATTTAATGCCAAAAGCAGAAAGACAAATGCCTGATGTTCTGATATGTGGAAATGAAAAAGTTGATATAGAAGCCTCTAAAATCTTGGATTGAGATTAATTTCTTCTGTAAGTTTTCACAAGATGAGCAAGCATTTTCTAACAAATTTTAGCCTGATAAGATAGCAATATCTTGGGCCGGCGAGATGGTTCAGTGGTCTAAAGTGCCTGCTTAGGAGGGCTCAGGCAACTGCAGGGACTGCGGTTCGATCCCTGGCACCACATGCTGCGCCAGCGCCACCACCAGGGCAGGCTGAGCCAACCACAAAATGAATAAATAAAGAAACAAACAAACACAACAAGCAAACAAATAAATAAATAAATAAAATTAAAAAAAAAAGATAGCAATATCTTGCATAAGAGTACCACATGAAAGTCATTCTATATAATAGCCTTCCTCACTTATCTCCTTCACACTAGCTGCAAAGATTTTCAAAGGTAATTGCAGGTTAAATTTTATTTATACTTCATATTTTCTTCATTATCTTGTATTATAATCATTTTATATGAAAATTTTGGGTTGTGGAATGAATCATCTGAGTTTCCATTATTTCTTATGGGGACATTCCCTTTGATATACAATTGCTTTGGATTGCAGTGTTTCCACAATAAACTGCGCTTGCAAACCAAAGTTTCACTGTATTGAAAACAGTGGTTATGGAGGCTGGCAAGGTTGTGGGGGGATTAAGAAAGAATGATTAGGGGGAGCTGGGGTGTACTTGGCTAGGAGGAATACTTTCTAGTGTTCTGTAACAGTTTGCAGAGTGGTTTGATAATGATTAATAGAGTATTTCAAAGTAGTTAGTAGGATTTTGAATGTTCCCAGCACAAAGAAATGGTATGTCTTTGCTGCTAATTACCTTGACCCAGTCATTTCTTGTGTACATGTATTGAAATGTGACAGTATACTCTATAAATATGTATAATTACTGTGTCAATTAAAAAAACATATTCTTTTAAAACAGATTTCAATTTCAGGCCGGCGAGATGGCTCGGTGATCTAAAGTGCCTGCTTAGGCCAGCTTAGGCAACCGCAGGGACCACAGTTCGATCCCTGGCACCACATGCTGCGCCAGCCTCACTTCCCAGGGCAGGCTGAGCCAGTCATTAAGAAAAAAAATTGGATGTCTTACCCAGGTCTTCAGGACTCAGTGGAACTAAAGAAATAGAAAATGTGTCCCCTTTCTGCCCAATATAGACACAAACTGGGACAGAACTCTATCTTAGACAAACCTTCTTATCTGCTGTGGGTTTAAGGAAGAATTTGCCTATCTGAATCACACCATTCACCCAAGAATTCCCACCAAGGAAGCCATATGCACAAGGAGCCATCATAGACTAGTAAGAAAACTAATGAAACTTAATCTGAGAATTCACCATAAGTTTGGTAACCTCATCCTCCCCTCTTTCTATCCCTTTTGCAAGGATCTCTGATTAAAAGGTGGATATGGAAAATATAGTTTAGGAACCCCACCCACCCCCAACCCCAATTCTGAGAGGCTAAAGTCTTCAGAACGAACTTATGCTGACCAGGTAATCTAGCAATAAGCAGTACGGACTACAGAATCACAAACGTTTATCAGTTTTCACTGTGAAAAATGGTGTGGTCCTTGATCTCAGACTACTTAGATTAGTAACTCCTATGTAAAGAAACTGAAGAAAGGGACATACTAATATGATTCCCCTAAAATTGCACTTGACATATTTGCTCTCCACCAAGGACCAAAGCTGAAGCACAGAGAGAAGGTTAAAAATACTCTGCTTCCTCAATACTAGAGAGGAAGTGCGCTTGCTGTTCCCATCTGCCTATCAGGGAGGGCTCCTTTCCCTGCTGGTACCTTCTCTTGAGTTGCCATGGTGATGAGAGAATGAAACACAACAGCCTAAAGAGAAATTCAGTGCCACTCAGAGATCAGCACTGTAGGAGGAAGTAGTGAGATTCCTCTCTAGGTAGACCCAATCTTGTCAGCACTTTGGCGGCACATAGGGATTAAGGAGTGGGTCTTTGGGCTCAATGATTTATTTCAGCAGCATTCCTATTATTACCAGTATGTAAGAATGAGAGAGGATAGCCTTTGGCACTGACAACCAAGCCTGCATTATTTATTCTGAGAATCATATCAAGTGACACAAAGAGTTTCAAGTTGAATCATACTGATTCCTTCAGTGCCTGCCACCACATGCTGTCATCTGGACCCATATGGATGACATACATCAACACTCCCCAGTCTTTCAGCTGCCTAGCAATGGTTTTGCCAGGGCCTGCCAAATAGCTTAGCAGATTAAAGTGTCTGCAAGCAGGCACAGGGGCCAGGGTTCTGTTCCTGGGCCTGCTGTGCCAGCCCTGCCGGCAGGGAGCACTGATACGGCAAGTGGGATGGGGGATGGTGGCATGCGCCTGTAACCCCAACTCTTGGGAGGCTGTAAATAGACGAATCACTATGAGTCCCATCTAGTAGTGAGACCCTGAACACCTTGTCGACCCTTCCCTAAAATACCAAAAAAAGAGAGTGAGAGAGAAGAAATTAATTTGCCCTTTTGAGACTCTGACAGTTATGTCCAGCGTGAGATGATTGACTGAATCAAACTGGCTGTGCACACAGCTACCCCGTCAGTAGTTCACTCAGTTTAGCTTGGCAGCAAAAATAATGTGGCGAGCTCAGACCTCTAATTTAACCTTTGATTGTGTGCTTGTCATGTTCGAGACATGTGGCTATTCTGGATGTCCAGTCTTAGCAGCACACAGCCAATTTCTTTCAGATAAGGAATAGTAAGTGATAGTATAGTAGGGATAGCTCCTAGCCCTGGCATCAGTAAAAGCAGGACATAGGGCAGTCAGTGTATTGATGTGGCCTTCTAAACTAACCTGGGTCCTGGGTTGCAGATGCTTCACATTTAGCCAGAGATCAAGGTCCTTGGGTGACTTTAAGGGCTAATGGAAGGCACTAGATTCAGCATCAGGATTGTAGATTTCAGTTTAATTCCTGCAATCACTTGCTGGACAACGGCAAGCAAATCATTTTCCTTCTCTTCATATCCAATTTCCTCATTGAATATTAAGAGAATCAAATGAGGGGTTCAATCCTTGGGGTGCTATGCCTGCTCCACACCGCATGCTGAGACTCCACTGAGACTAGACATGGTGGTGGGACTGTAATCCCAGCACTTGGGAGGCTGAAAACAGGAGGATCACTACAAAGGCCAATCTGTGTAGTGAGACCTGGTAGACCTAGACTATATGCTGTTAATTTCCTTAAATGCATAAGCTGCCAAATGCCTGTGTAGAGAAAGGTTGTCAACATTCACAGGAGACTGAAGAACAAGTATATGCAACCTAATATTCTTCAAAGTATACATGGAGAAAAATAAATAAATATCTCAGCTTGTTACCAGATAGCATCTGAGAAAGTTTCCCAAAGAGGAGATGGAGATCTCAACTCACTCAGCCCACAAGATAAGTGAAAAAGAATGTTCAAAACATGTCAGTGAGAGAGAAAAAGAAATTTACTAGGCAGAATTTTAAAACAGCACATGCAAACTGGGCATGGTGGTGCACTGCTATAATCCCAGCACTCGGCATGCTGAGGCAGGAGGGCTTCTGTGAGTTTAAGGACAGTGTGGGCCACATAGTGTGACTGTGTCAAAAAGAAAGAAGACAGGCAGACAGACAGACAGACAGACAGACAGACAGACAGACAGACAGACCTCAAGGGAGAAATCTGTCTGGTCTGGAATTGGGGGTTTTACATGGTTTTAGAGGTATCTTTAAGATGGCTGGTTTAGAGGGCCAGGGAAATAGCTGAGTTGAATAAGTGTTTGCCCTGCAATCGCAAGCTACTGAGTTTGATCCTTGGTACCACCACACACACACACAAAAAAAAGATGGCTGGTTTAGACTGTGTATCATTACTGTCTTTCAGATCAGTGATTTGGTAGCTAGGTCAGAATGTAGACATTTCACATGTAGTTGAAGATTAGAAATACGCTATTTAATAGAGTTGCTTTTGTATGGGCAGAGATGTGTGGGAGATACAGCAATTGATAGGTGAAAAGTATAGACCCCAGTTTACAGGCCTATTGTATCTTTAAGGCTCTTAGGATTTTTCGTTTGTTTGTTTGTTTCCTGAAAGGGAAAAGACATTGAAACTTGAGTGACTTTTGGATCCCAAAACTGAAGTTTTTTTCTTAAAAATATAATTTTAAAAATATAACATTCCTTGTCTCCTTTTTATCTATCTTTATTTTGTTTATCCTACCTGAAGCCCATACCTGGTCCATAAGCCTTAGAATAGTTTTGCTGAGCATGGTGGCATACACCTGTAATGCCAGCACTCGGGAGGCTGAGGCAGATGCTGTGAGTTTGAGGCCAGCCTGAGCTTCATAGTGAATTCAAAGCCATCCTGAACCACATAGTGAGACCCTGTCTCAAAAAAAAAAGTGATGACAGTGCCTCCCTTGGGGCAAGACAGTATGTTTGGGGCCACCAGGCACCTGAGAGAGCTAAATGGGAAAGTCAGGGGTGTCGAGATGTGACTACTAATATGACAACACGTGGCACAAATGGAATAATCGCTTGTGTCTGTATATGTAAAATAAATATAATGTGTCAAGTATTGTGCTCAGCCCTTTACAGGTATTATCCAGTTTAACTTTACAATAACCTTGTGGAATTATTCTTAATTCTGTTTTCTAGATGTGTAAACCAAGGCTTTGAGACTAATCTTATCTTGAACACTTAAATATTGGAAAACCAGTATTTCGAATCCAGATTGAGTTTGATTCCAGCACCTGTCCTGGTTTCTGCCCATAGAATCTTTTGGATGTCTGGGCCACCTGATCCCTTGCCTAGGGCTGTAAATTTAGATCTCAGTCACTAGAGGGTGCTGCCTCTCCCACTGTCAGTGGAAACCAACGTAATTGTTGGGGACTAGAATTGGACATTAGCGTCTTGAGAATGAAAACTTACTAACGATCCTACGGCCAGATTCCAGCTGGTTCTTGGGTTCTCCCTTAACCTCTTTTAAATTCACACTTGACCTAAAGCCTCAGACATCACTAGTGACAGGAATGGAAGGGACTCTGCATGATAGTTTATATGCTTCCACTGTGGGCTCTGGGAGGCCAGTGGAAGTTGCCCACCTGCTTTCAGGGCTTGTTCAAGAATAAGGAGAAGGACAGAGTAGCCTTGAAAGACTTTAAGTACACTGTGCTGCTTTCTGCCCAGTTGTTCCACTGTGTAATGGACAGGTAGCTGCACCTCTCTGAGCCCCACCTTCCTGTCTGTAAACAATAGGAAACTTCAACTACCCTGCTGGAAGTTGACACTTGTTCTAGATAGGGTATGTGGGACAGGACACTGTGCCTGCCTCACCAAGGAAGAGCCCAACTATTAGAAGCTCCTCCCACCAGGCCTAGACCTTACAGCCAGTACTAAGCCTGGGCAGCCAAGGCTCAGTCCACTCTGAAGCAGTGCTATGCTGAGGGGCGGGAGCACAATTGCTTTATCACTTCGTTGCTAGGCAGAGTCCTGCGCCCAAAGCCCCGCTTCCCCAAGAGCCTGTGTCCATCCAGCAGGAAGCCCCAAATATCCCTTCCCTTGGTGACACCTTTCAGTAGTCTTCAGCTTTTCCAGGTCCCTGGCCAAGCTTCTTCATATCCTCGGACTCACCCAGGCAGAATTTATTTATTTTTTGGCAGAACCGAGGATTGAATTTAGGCCCTTGAGCTTGCTGGGCAAGCACTTATTCTACTGAGCCATCTCCCCAGCCCCATCAGGCAGAATTTAAACTTTTTCTTCTTTGGCCTTTCACAGACTAAATCCTTGCCAAGCCCTGCTGTTTCTACTTCCCGAAGGCTCTAGAGTCAGAAAGCTCTGTCACTTAACATTGGTATGACCATGGGCAAGTGCTGTCACCTCTCAAATCTTGGCTTGGCAATTTATTAACTACCTAGCAAGGAAGTGACTAACTTTGAGCAGATTTCCTTAACCTCTCTGAACCTATCAAACCAATATAATGACAATACTTATGTATGGGCTGTTGAAGGATTAAATGAGGCAATACATGTAAAAAGCCTGGCATTTAGTAAGTGCCACAGATTACTGACTTTGTGGTATGGGGCAGATTTAAAAGCAAAAAGAATGCAGTGTGGTGGCCCACGCCTATAATCCCAGCACTCAGGAGGCTCAAGCAGGTGGATCACGAGTTCAAGGACAATCTGGACTGCAAAGTGACCTCAAAGCCAGCCTGATAGTGAGACCTTGTCTCGAAAAGACTAAATACATAAATATAAATGAAAAAATGCTCCTGCTATGTAGGGTACTTTGCACCTGTAATCCAGCACTTGGGAGGCTGGAAGATTACCACAAGTTTGAGGCCTGCCTGGGCTATTGAAGAAGTTCAATGCCAGTCTAAACCATTAGACATTGTCTCAAGAAAACAGAAACAAACGAACAAACAAAAAACTAAAAATACTCCAAGCCTTAGTTTTCCTAACTCTATCCATACTTCAAGGTGGTTGCATTAGTTAATCCATGTGAAGTTTCCAGTTGCACTCCCATACCACAGTATTAGCAGCTCATTCTCTTCCCCTGTGGACAGGGAAGGCCCACTGTCCCACCCAGTTAGTATCCCCACCTCCTATATAACACCCCCAAGTATGCTTTTGTGATTATCAACATCTGCTTCCTTTCTTCCCTGGTGACCTCACCTCACTGTTACAGCCTTTTAGGGGCCTGGTGATGATTGCTATTTTTGGTTTAATCCTGCCTAGTAAGGCTTATAGCAACCTCCATCAAGTGAATAAACTCAAGTACAAATGAAGGAATCTGACTCCCATGATCTTGAGCAGAGACTTCTCTAAATGACCCCTCCCAGCACAGCTGAACTGGGGACTCAGCATGTGGTCAGCCCTGCTCCTGTCTGCAGCCACTGCTCCCTGCACTTCTCCAAGCTCAGGCTTGGGCAACGGTCCAGCCCTGTTCTCCACATGGAGCTACAGACCCCTATCACTGACCCCCACCTTGTAACCCTACAAAAGACCCCATGGCGGGATAAGAGCTGCTGACCTGCTCTCTAGAGCCAGGTCAGTCCCACTCAGGTTTGTTTTAAAGTAAAGCTGTGTGTTGAACTCATACCTCTGTTTCTTCTTTTTCTTTTCCCTAATATAGAAACCTGCTAACTCTTAGCTTTCTCACTCATAAATGAGGGTAATTATTGTGTCTGTCTCCCGGAATTGCTGTGATTAAGGTGTCATAGATAATGGGTGGAGTATGTATCTGGCAAAGAGTATTATAACCACCACTTACTCTGAGCTATTTTGCTTTGCTTTTTTAGTGCTAGGGATCAAACCAAGGGCCTTTGCTAGATTTTTATACCTAGGTGTGTGCACAGGCATGAGCTTACTGTAAACCTTACCAGTTGGGAGTAAACCGAAACCACATTAACCAGCACCAAGCCCACACAGGTCAAAAACAAATTTAGGCCACATAATAACTTGTTTGGGAAAGGATTGACTTCTGTTTTTCAACAGGAGACTGGGGAGGAAATGAGACAACAGGTCTACCCACTAGATAACTACCCTGGTACTGTTGTAATAAAGAGCTTAAAAGTGGGGGTAGGTAACAGTCCCTGTTGCATGGCAAGGGGCTTTCCATGTTCAGAGGTATAGTATAGACAACCATGTTAGCAAGCATGTGCACAATGGGGCAGAGATATGATGTATTAGAGAACTGCAGAGAGTATAATGAGATCATTAAAAAGCAGAGAGCTGACTTTAACACTAGAGGGGAGTGGGTCAGTGAATAGTCAGCATGTGGCAGATAGGGACTTTGGAGGCAGGCTTATCTGCTTCCAAAGTTTATACTATTAATCCATGTAGTAGTTTTTCCTGTTATATAACAGGTGCCCTTATATTTGCAGTGAAGGAGTTCATACGGCTACCTCTTCCTGCAAGTTTTCTTCCTCCATCTGTGCCTACAGCCATCCTTCAAGGTCCAGCTCATTTGCAGCCTAGCTCTCAAGAGATGTACCCTCTCTTTATTGCTAGCAGGTAGGAAAAACCATTAAAAGCTGCGGTGGGAAGTTTTGAGGGACAATGATGGGTTAGCTTGATAGGGCTGGAAGGAGAGCTCTCAGTTTTGCTTAGAGATTTTCTCCTCAGCTTGTACTCTGGAGGTGAAACTTCTATAAGGACCATCAGATATACCCATGATAAAATAACTCACAGTATGCCCGTTAGTCAGAACAGTAGATTCCGATCACTTAGCAAGCGGGCTGGGGGTGGGGTGGGGTTGGAAGCCATTTCAAGAGACGGGACCGGGAGAAGAATGAGACAAAAGGTCTGCTGAGTAACCAATATCATGTAGTGGGGGAGTGAGAAGAGCTCATTCTAAGTTAAGAATTACTGCTCCAAGGGCTTTAGGGTCTTTAAATCTCTGAGGATTGAAAGATTTGTAATTCTATGCTATATAAAACTTTAAAACCAAGGATATTGGGATTCCAAGGATTTTAAATCCTTATAATCGGTGGTGTAAAAGGACTGAAGCAATTTTTGAACTATGAAATGCTAAGAGCTTAGAATCCAAAATAAGGATTTTAAATGGAACACTGGACATGTTAAAATACTAATTAATCCTTTATCAAATCATTTTTGGTTTAACCCTTGGGACAGTGATTTCCAAATTGTCTTTCTCAAAGTCACGGGATTCCTGAAGATGTCACACAAAAGACTGTAGAGAGTGTTGTTTTGACTGGTAAACCAGAGAGAACAGGTAGAGATGGCTGACAGAATGAATTAGTCATTACTGACTCCAGCCTATATAAGCTTATTTTATAAAATCTATAATAGCTACCACAATCACTGTTATTCTGACTACTGTCAAGTATCGAGTAATTCTATTGTGTGCCAGGAATGAAGAGATGGGTTCAGTGGTAAGTAAGATTCCCAAGGTCACAGAGCTAGCACATGGTTGCACTTCACTTGCAAGCCGAAACAGAATGAACTAAGGGAATTAAAGTGGTCAAATATCAGTTTCTTAGCAATCTTAATTAAGGAACAAGGTTAAATTTTGACCAACAAATGGCACCAGTGGGTGAGCTTGATGACCTTGTCTAGACTGTGTCTGATTTGGGAAATCCCAGCTGAGGCTTAGGACTCATTTTGTCTCAAGTTGAGAGAAGAAGTACGGAAAAAGTCATCATTTTCTCTTTAATAAGTTGACATGAATCTGTCCACTTTGTAGGCCAGCAAATCCACAGGGAATTGGGCAAGTGAAGGAACAGTAGTGACTTTGCTAAGAACTGCCTTGAGAACCAAAAATGTTTTTCCTTCAGCATTTCCTGAGCACATGCTTTGTACCTGGCAGTGTGTACACTGTGCTTTGAAGTCATACAGGGGTATCAAACACAACTCCATTTTCCTGCATAAAAAAGGAGGCAAAACCATGGCAGAGGGGGCACTAGATGAAGGAAACCAGCCTGTACTTGGGAGCGTGGAGAGGCTTCCCACAGAGTATGAATTATCTTGTTGGTGAATAGGAGTTCATGAAGCATGCCAACATGGAATGGCATTTCAGACAGAATATTGAAGCCAAAGAAGTATTAGAAAGCATACCATATTGAAGGATAAGCAATATACATTTCAAATGCTAAGGAATTCTAGAGATTCTAAAGAGAAAGGCAAAAGCCAGATGATTAAAAGGCTGAGAATATTGCAGTTATGACTTGACTTGTGAATGTATAGCACTGTGTGTGTGTACATACATGAGTTTTTCTGGATTGAGAAATAAACAACAATAGCAACAGCAACCAAAACCTGAAAATAAACCATAACGCTAGCTAATGTGGGGCAAGGGCATGACCTGGTCTGATGTGGCAGCCAGTGTAAAAGACAAACTGCAAAAAGACGTGCTCCAGTCAAGAAAACTAGTTGAAGAGAAATTGGGGCAGTGATACAAGTGAAGGTGTGAGCTGTGGTGGATACAAAAGACACCAAGGAGATAGAATTAGCAGGCTTGAGTAACCCCCCAAACTCCTCATACAGATACTACCAGTTCTAAGCCTCAAACAAAACTGTACCTCTAACTTTCCGCTCAAGTCCCAACCCCTACTCCCAACTTTCAAGTGGCCCTCTGGAGGCCTTTTTCACTTTCCAAGCTGATCATGAAGCTTAATCAAGCCAGATCAATTTGACAGAGATAGCCTGTGCCCATGCTAGGTCCCTAACTCTTCATCCTGGATGTAGAAAACTCTGTAAATTGACCTCAGGTAGAACAATGAATTGTCCTTGACCTGGCCTCTCTCTCTTTGCCCATGACTTCACAACATGAGCAGAGTTCAGTTTAGAAACCAGCACAATTCCAAGAAAAAAAAAGCAAACATCATGCAGTTTATTTTTCTCTTGATTCATCCTATGCCAACACATAGATTTCACTGGACAACAAGCAGCATGAAAGGAGTGGCATCAAGCAAGCTAATTCTCTAGATGCCTGCTTTCTTTCCTTCAAGATCCATGAGAAAGGAATCCAACTTTGCTGTGATTGGGTGTAGCTGTTCCTTGAGGTGAAGCCAGAAGTAGGGCTTTCATCTTGGAGAGCAAACTATGTGTCCACTTCAGAAGGCAGGTGGCAGGGATAGGGTAGGTGATAGGACCCTGAGGTGTGACTCCTGACCTCTACATGGTTACACCCTGTCCTGTTCTACCTTCCCTGAGAGGTCCTAGGCCCCTTCACTGTGGAGACACAAGAGCAACCTGGACAAGCAGATGCTAGAGGCCTGTGCTCACAGGTCAATTAGGTGGGCTGCATCAGTTAGGCAGTTGAAGCTTGAAGACCTAAATTTCAGTCCAGAAAGCTGCATCTGGAAACTCATGGAAAATCAGTGCTTTTGGAAATGATCCAATCAGTCTGTGGCTCCTTCAGTTTGGACAGGTCATTGGTGGGGAAAGGTGTAGGCCTGGGTCCTTCTGCACTTACTTCTGACCTCCTTTCATTGGCTTCTGCTTTCTCCTTCTCATCCTGCCCTTCTTCTGCTTCCTCTTCACTGTTGAAGTCCTCATAAAGGTTGGTGGTAGCCTGGACAGGGAAATTCGACAGCAAATTCTCCCCAGCATTGTGCAAGTAGTCAAAGGAGCAGGATTTAGGCCAAAAGAGCCTGAAGACAGAGCATAAATATGCCCTATTACTTAGTCATAATGCAGGCAGAAGGGGCAGTATTGCCAAGACGAAGCCAGGGCATATCCTTCTTCTCTTAGCTACACTAATCAGGTCAGAGGGAAAGAAGGAAACGTTTAGGCACCAGGGAAATAACTCAGTAGAATGCGCTTTTGCCTGGCAAGCGCAGGGTCCTGAGTTCAATCCCCAGTATAAAAAAAAATAGAGGTTGATAGCCAGGCTTTGGAATTGTTACAATATAACTCTAAGCAGGAAGTTCACCTCTGGTGGGCCACAGCACAGCTGTGGAGAACCCTACCCCAGCATCTGTCAAGGCTGACCCCATCCCAACCTCAGGAAGCTTGTAACAGTAATTTTCCAACCCTGTGTTCTCCCTTCTCTTTGTACTAAGGATTTTTTCACTCATGCTTACAGAGGTTCATGCTTAGGAGTCATGGACAAATGACTCCAGGGGAAATCAACCTGGGCCAAGTAAGTTCCTTCATTTCTCTTGGTTTCAGTTTCATCATCAATGAAACAGTGGTCATAGTGGTGCCTCTTTTCTCTATCTAAAAAGGTAATGAGGCCTGGGGATATATCTCACTGTGAAAGAAGACCTTGTGTTCACTTCCCAGTACCAAAAATTGTTTTGAAAGATCAAATGGGTCTGTGTCAAGTTCTCAGCTTGCTGTAAGAACCTTATCTGACAGGGTGATGGAACTCAGAGTCAGCCTTTGTGTCCTTAGGCGAAACCTGTGCAAAACAAAAGCCAGCATGTGGCTGAAAGTTCATGGCCAGATAACTGCCTCCTCTAAATTAGAAGTCAGAAACCTGCAGAAAGAATGTTCTACAAGAGGCTTTAGACATGTCTGGGGTCCAGCCAACTCCTCATCCCTGTCCCCAGAGCAAGGAGTTCTGTCTTTGTCTTGGCTGAAAAAAAAAAAAGTGATCAAGTTTTGGGGGTTGTTTGCTCTCCTATCCCTTGTTCCAACATCTGTTTGGAAGCTGTCCAGGGGACAGAGTTCTAAACTGGTGCAGTAAAGGATCAAGGAGGTGGGAGAACACTGGGGTAAGGCACCAGGAAACAGGTCCGAGCACCAGCTCTGTCACCCTCTGTGTAGGGTCTGTCCAAGTCCCTCTCCACACTGAGCCTCTGTTCCTCATCTTCCCATTTGTCATAGGAACCTTGAGTCTGCCCTCATCCCGGAGCTGCCAAGGCAACCAAATGCTAGCAAAGCTGTCAGAATGCTTTCCCAGATATGCAGCCTTGTTCTGCTGTCAGGGGCTCTCTTGAGAAGGACGCCACCAATGTCAATGAACATGGCTGTGTGTGCCTGTGAAAATATGTCCCAGGGACTGCAACTCACCCAATCCACCAGCTTACTCACTTGCCTTGGTGGGTTATTTGTGGAGGACATCCAGAGCCTCCAAAGACTAGCTTCTCTAGGACAAAGAGGAAAGATCAATCAGTAGAGGGAGAAACTGAAACACAGCTCCCTGAGATAATAAAAAAGGCCTCCCAGAGTTTGGTTCATGCACCACCTGCTCCAGGATGCCATTCTAAGTCCCCTAATCCCAGACGAGGAGAGATGTCCCTCTTGTCTGCTTCACCAATGTTAACATAGTTCTTATCCCCATTGTTTTATGATTATCCATTTGAGCTTCTTGAAATCGAAGATACTTTTGATCCTGTCTGAGACTTCAATGCTACTACAATGGCTCGTATGCAGCAAATGCTTCAGTAAATGTTTGTTGAATGTGAAATGTTTGGAAGAATTAACGAAGACTGAATAGAAAATAGCTTGCTTCCTATCTCCCACTCCAAGAAACAGAGCCCAGACTGCTACAATATTTCTGGGCTGGAAAAAGGGGCCAAACATATTGGTGTTCACTACTTCTCTACTGGACCTCCAAAGGTAGGAGAAAAACAACTGGTAATGGCATGCTCAGCAACAAGACAATGCCACACTAAAAATCTTCTTTAGACTTTGCTTCCTTTTTTCAGCTCCCCTGCCACAATATAGACCCTATGATTTGGGTCATGTTATGCCTAGTTTTCATGACAATCTCTCCCATGCCAGTGGACTCCATGATCTGGCCCCTGAGGGCCTGGCTACTTGGCTTTTGGCTTTGGCAATGTCCATTGCGCCTTCCTGCCATGCAGAGGGATTAGGGAGGTAAATGCCAGATGAAACATTCCAGCCAGAGAGGAGGAAGTGCCTCCCACTCTTATCCTTGGGGATCTCATTGTTTTCCATCTTGTAGGGAGTCCCTAAGCTTTAGTGCTTCAAAGTTTCACTTACCTGCTAATTCCCGGTAATTCTTTTCCAGAAGATACAAGAGGAGCTGAGTATAACAGGCCAGGAAGTACTTGAGGGCCTAGTGGAAGGGCTAGAGCTAGGGCTGGAGCCAAGGCTGGTCAGGGGCAGCAGCAGCAGGAGTGACAGGGTCCATCCTTAGGTTGTGAAGGCCAGGCAAGCTGTAGACTCTCCTACTTCTCAGAACCATCAAGATTCTTTCAGTCTTTCACCCAGAGACCCTTGTATAAGCCCTGTCTGAACTCATATATTATTCAGGGAGTGCAGAGGTGGGGGACTTGGTGGGGAGTTGAACATTTAGTTGAATAAACAGGGTGTCAGTGGGTGGTAAGGGGTTTGCGTTAGCTTCATATCAGAAAGGAAAGCACAGAAAGGGCAAATTGCACACCATTTGTGTGAATTCCCCAGGCAGTAGCAAAGCCTGAGAGGTAAAGGAGGAGAGCTCATTAACACCACAAACCACAAAGAGCTGTTAGGGACAAGAGGGCTGGATAGAAGCCTTCAGCATACTGGTTCCCAGGGTGAAAAGGACAGCTGATCCTCTTAAGGGGAGTGAGGAACTCACCTGCTATTTCAGTTAATATGCAACATAGTTTTACTGAGGGGCACTTGATATAGGGTGAGTACCATTGAGCATATAATCTAGGTTAGGCAAAAGGGGTCCTGGGTGCAGCGGGCCCTGTTGCCCATGGCGTGAGCTTTAAGTCCCCTTTCGATACTTATCCACACCATGACTGCTCAGTCAATTTGCAAAAGAGCCACAATACCCAGCCTCAGTGGCATGGTGAAGGAAAACAAGCAGGAATTGTAGGGCCTCTGGAGCAGAAGCCAAACCTCAGCAAGCAATTGTCAGTTCAGGAATACAGGAGCTAGGGGGAGACAGAGTTCTACTCAGCTCTAGGATACAGAAGGAGGAGCCCAGCCTCAGTTCTCTCACATGTGAGAAGAAAGAGGTGGTCCAATGCTCCCCAAGGCCTCTACCAGCCAGAACCCTCTGTGACCAAAGATTGATATGGATGCTGACCCCAGACAAACTCAGAGGCTTGGGCACAGTCCTTGGCTTTAGCCAGCTTTCTGGGCCTTTGCCAAAAGGCCTTCAGTTACCACTATTGGCAGACACCTTATGCTTTAGACATCTTGAATATATTCTTCCTGACCTCAGTGTCCAGCATCAGCACAGTTAGTTGCCTGGATATTAATCACAGCCTGGTTTATGAGTATGAAAATTTAGAAATGACCTCAACATTCAATAATAGGAAATCAGTTTCAATGACTAAGGTAAATTTTTACAACAAAATACTAAGCAAAAACTCACACTCCTGTTTCACGAAGTATAATTATCAATGCAGAAGTGAAAAGAAGTTGATGCTAAAAGTGTGACAGTTTCACTCAAGGACTCTGTTTACCTAATCCCCACCTCCACCTTAATTCAAATCTCAGTCCCACTGAGTTCTTCATAGAAACACAAAATTGGAAACAACCTAAATGTCTCACTTGAAAAACCTAATGAAATAAGTCTTTGAGCAGTTAAACTATTTCATGTTAAAATTAGTCTTATAGAACAATAAGGGAAAAGATAATATATTCAAGAAGGAAAAACATAAGCTTCTAAAATATCACTTAGGGGATGATCCCATTTTGGTAAGAAAACAGTGGATAACATACAGTATATAGGGAAATACTGGCTAGAAGAATGATAAAATTGTTGAATGTTAGAGGAAAAGTAGGGTGGATTTTTTACTTCTTTATTTATGCTTTTCTGAATTATGCACAATTGGTCCACAGCTGAACTGATGTTATTTAAGCAATAAAAAGTAAAGACAAAGAAAGAAATGCTTACTCAGGGTGGAGAGAAAGCTCTTGGGGAAGTGATGATTGCCTTCAAATATCTGAGGATTAGAATGCGACAGAATATACTTGTTTTGTGTAACTTCAAAAGACAAGTCTGAGGTCCAAGCCTAGAAGCTTCCTGAAGACACATTTGGGCTCAATCGAAGGCAAACTTTGTAACAGTTTGACCACCATCTAACCCAAAGAGGATTGGTACCATTCCAGCCCTAAGTAAACAGAGGTTTGTTACATGAAATGAATGGAGCCCAGTATAGGACACATCTGTGGGCTGTCAGAAGTTCCCTATTCCTGAAATTTCTACGTGCAGATTGAATCCTGCATCCTGAAGTCATTCTGGCTGGAGCCTGAGCTTCTAGCTGTCTGGGAGCATACTTGCTGGATTGATAGCCAGGAGTAGGGAATTTGCTTGTACTCTGGTCACTGTCTAAAATGAGGAGTGATTCTGGGAGAAAGAGTGAAGTTGGACACACTGGATACAAAGCCAGTATTGGAAGCAGAGAGAAGCCCAAGACATAGTATCGCATCCTGGAATCTTTTTTACCTCTAGGTGGCCTCTGACAATAAGCAGGGAAAGAAAGGAGAAAGACCTAGATGTTTCTCTTGAGCTTTGGGCTCATGCTCAGCTAGATTTTATCATATAACCTTGGAGTTTAAAACTTCTTTCAGCCACTCCCTTAAACCTCCAGAGTAAGAGAACTCAGGGGTCAGGGCTCGCCTTACATCCAGCTCCCAGCATCCTCTCCCAGAGCCCAGCAACTTTTTTCCATTTCCCTGGCTCTTTGCTCTCCCTCCCTAACTGCTCTACATTGCTGCCACCTACGCAGTGCCTTAGCTTCATTCACTTTGTGGAAGGTTAAGGAATTGATCCCTCTTGTTGGCATCTCCCATCCTGTAGGATTAAAGATCTGTGACTGTACAAAAACTAGTACTCTGACTGCTCTGTTTTATGTTTTACACAGAACAGGAGTAAGATATAGAGCAGGATAACAGAGAACATCTGGATCAACCGACATGGAGAATTTCCTACAGGACATTTAAAATTTTCCCTTGTATCCCTGCCTAACAGTCCTACAGTGCTTGTAAGTTTTGTCTATGATTGCTTTGCTAGATCTTTCTAAGAGGGCTAAGTTCCTTCTCTGGGCCAGACACTTCACTAGACATCGCTAGCAAGCAAGGAAACGGCTGGAAAGTGGAAAGTGTTACGATGCCTGCTTGTAGGTGTTTGCTTCCTGGAGAAACAAAACTGCTGGGAGAAGACAAACTCAGCCTCTGCCATGCCAGGGACCCTCAGTCAACCCAGAGCAAGTTTCCTTGCCAGGGCCCTAGCTTCAGCTTCTGTATTTCCCTGGACCAAATTCTAAACTTCCCTCAGCTCCCTACCATGTTCTTGGTCCACCTCTCATCCTGCTCAGAAAAGCTTCTCCTCCATTTCCCTGAGAAAACAGAGACCTTCAAGCATGAATTACCTTGGTGCCCTGCTCCACCCCCAAATATTGGCATGCCTTTCCAACTTCTTCCCCCCTAAGCCCCCCTTCTCAGGGGACAAGGTGCTCCTTTCGTTAAACGCTAATCCCTTTGTGTGAGCCTTGGCCTCATCCACCCTCCTTCTCAGGCCCTTCCTTCAGATGTTATGTTCCATCTCTTTAGGAAAGTTTAACTTCCCACTACCAGCCCTTGTTTCCCTCTGAGCATAAAATGCCTGTCTCTCTTCAAACTGGAGACTGTCCCTCGATACATGTATTTTATTGTTCTTCTAACTGCTCTTCCTCTTTCTCTTTCATCTATCTCTTTTTTCACTCTCATGTCCTCCTTCCTTCTCTTTGTTCTTCCCTTCACCTCAAGTTTCTTAAGAGTGTACACTTTCCCCCAGTTTCCATGCTTTCCATTCACACTTCAACCAAATGCAATTTGGCCTCAGTCCCATCATCCAAGCAAAAGGGCACTCCCAAAGGTCACCAATGACATTCTAACTGCCAAATTAGATGACCTCTTTGAACTCTGGGTGGGAAAAGTCACTGCTGGCCAAGAGCTCACTTCTGAAACCTTTCCTTCCTCTTGAGCTTATATAATCATTCTCTCCTGGTTTTCTTCCTATCTCTGGAAACTTGAGTGTGTGTGTGTGTGTGTGTGTGTATGTGTGAGTATGTGCTCACATGTGCAAGTGCATGCACAAGCACACATGCAGGTACACTGGGAATTGAACCTCACAGTTCCTTTTGCTGACCTCTCTTTCTCTGCCCATTTTTCAGGTGCCAGTCCACAGATCAGGTTGCCGCAGTAATGTTTTCAATGATTGCAGTAAAATGAGAAAAACTTTGCTAGAAGAGTTTTCCACAATGCAGATTCATATATATATATATATATATATATATATATATATATATATATGACTATGCTCTTCCTATTTTTTTGGTGCTAAGATGATCTCACTTTTTCAGAATAATGGTGATGTTGAATGGTAGTTATTTCTTTAATATTCCCACTTTGAAAAATAAAGTGTTAGTCACTATATATCACTGTCAAATATATTTATTACATAAATAAAAGTTATACTTCTAGCCAGCATTTTTCCCAATAGGTATTTAAAACTCATTCAAAAGCCACACAACTTTTCTTCTCAACAAATCTCTTCTACATTTACCCCACTAACCAGCATCATGCAGACCTACTCACTCATGCTGAACACCTCCGTCTCTGAGCCCTACCTATTTTGGTCCTCACCACTCTTCATATGTGTCTCTTCCATGCTGGCAATGCTCTACTTCTTCAATAGTCTCCTCTGTGCTCTCTCAGCTGGATGCCCCAATCAGCATGTCGTCTTTCACTTAGCATTAACCATCCATTCTCTTCATGCTCTCCCAGCGATCCTTCTAAAGCACAGAACTGAGTACTGTAGGACCCTCCTGTGTTTAAAATCATCTAGTGAGTCCCACAGGAAAAGTCCAAGCCCTCTGTGTGGCGGTCGTTTGCCATCTGAGCTGATCCTGTGTCTTTAGGCTTCTGTCCCCCTAGACTTCTATCTCCCCAGTAACCCCTCCCCACACTGAGATGTCACCCACTGCAGTTCCCCTTGACTCCATCTCCATTCTGTAAAAAGACCATTCATCTCTAATCATTTCAGGGTTTAGACTTCTAGCCATCTTAATTCCAGTTTGAATCTAGTTTATCACAGAGTAGGGAAGACTCAGGGGCATTGTTGAAGCATTGATTTTCAAATTTTAGATTTCAACCAATGGCAAGGCTTAAAACTAATTAATGGGCTGCAAATGAATAGTAAATGTAACTTAACAACAACATGAATAGTAAATGTAAGGGTGAATATTATTCTGTGAGATTTTTATTTTATTCATATTAACATATCCATATTTAGAGATATGCAACACATGCACTTTGTGATACTATAAAATACATTTCTTAGTGTAGGTCACAATAAAAAAAAATCAACAGAAAACAATTGACAAACCAGGAATGGCGATGCATGCCAGCAATTCCAGCACTGATGAGACTGAGACAGGAGGAACACAAGCTGGAGACCAACTTAACACAATCTAAATAAAAAAGAACAAGAACTAGAAATGTAACTCAGTGCCAAGGCCCTGAGTTCAATCCTTAGTGCCATTAAAAAAAATAAAAAGTGATAGCACTAAATCAATTTAGCTCTTGTGATCTTGTGATTCATTCAGTCAGTGTCATTTGTGCCACAGCCCTTTGCTCTCACAGTGTTTCTGGCCTCCCTGAGGAAAGTAAGAGATATAGGTATCAGTGAAACAGATTGTGCCAGGAAGACTCACAGACAAGGAAGGGATTGAGCTGCATTTAAGGAAGCAGAAAGAAACAGGAGATGTAATCTTGGCAGGGACAACTGGCACAGAGGCAGATAATAAGAGCAGAGAACATTTGTTAAACATTTATATGCTAGGCATTGTTCTAAGTGCTTCGCATGAATTAATTTAAACCTCACAAACAAACGTAAGAAAGACAACTAAAAGCTTCATTCTGTAAATGACAGTGAATAGAGACTCCCCAAGGTCACAGAGCTAAAAGTGCTAAAGCTGGGGTTCCAATTCAGGCATTCCCTGTGTGGTTTTTTTTTTTATAATTTTATTACTTTTATTAAGAAATAACAATGAGACAGTGTCAAAACATGTCAGTAGAACAGGCACAATAATTAATATAAT
>PVKN010012008.1:0-21158 GCA_004027915.1 Capromys pilorides
CTCCTTTCTGCTGCCCCAGGGTCCCCTGGTCTTTCCTACCAAGCCCCCTGACAGATCTTCATGCAGTCAGACTAGTACAAAACCACACATTCCTAGCACAAGCTGCTATAGAAGCCCTCTGTCATTTGCCATTTCCTCATCTGGCCTCCGGCAGCAATAATGACCCATCTATCCACCCAATATCACAAGGTCCTGTGACAGAAATGACCATTCATCCACCAAAATTCCTTATTACATGCTGACCACCAACATGTGGAGAAGCAGATGGAGAAAGAACAAGATTTTCACTTGCTCTGCACTGCGGTCTGGCCTAGATCCATGGGCAGGACTGAGCACCCAAGAGGGAACTCGCCCTCTGCATCAGGATTTCCACCTAGAGCATAGCCCTCGGCTTTTCCTTCTGGGAACTGAGGCACACAGGCACCAGTGCCTCGGTCTGACCAAAGAGACAAAATACACTCACAGCCTGGAGTAAGAGACAGCAAAACCAGCCTCTAAGACGTGCCACTCCTATAAACACACTCCCTGAAGGGTGCAACACCAGGCGGGATTCCACAAGAGTACAGGAGGTTGGCCCTGCCTGTCTAGTCAGTGCTAAGGCCTCCCGTCAGCAAACCTACCTGGTGTTCTCCAGGGTCTTCTGCATTTTCTTGGTCATTTTGTCAATGGCTGTCTGTCTTTTCCCTTCAGCTAAGAGGTCTATTTTGTTCAGCACCACAATCAGTTTCTGGCAGGCAATCTGGCCAATCACGAGGCATTCTGCAGACTGGGTCTGCATCCCCTTGGTCACGTCAATGACTAGCATCATCAGGTCGATGATCTGGGCTCCTGGAATGAGAGAAGACAAGGTCAACAAGGTCAAGGGGGTGGTGAGGCACACAGAAAGTCACCCACACTGCAGGCCAACAGGCAAAATGCCACAAAAAAAAAAAAAAGGCAAAGAAAAATGGATGGCGACCATGACCTCCAGGCTCTAGGTCCTGTGCAGGATGCTTGAACCTGTAAGGCCTTACTAGGCCTCAGAACCACTGAGGGGACTGGGGAAACAGACCCATAACATATGGCTTGCCCAAAGCCACACAGCTAACATGCAGCAAGGCGAAAGCTCATCCAAATCCATACCCACACACATCTATTTTACCAATCTTGTCACTTTCATTCCAAGCAGGAAAAAGTCCATGTTCTGTGCTAGGCTCAGACAGTGCTTACACACTCGCCCTTGTTCAGAAGGGGGGGGGGGGTACAAGAGGTAAAGGACAGGAGCCACAGGAGTATGCAGTGCTTCTCACAATAATGAGCTCTGTCACATGTGTGCCTGACTGAACCCCTTTCAGCATAGCAGATCTGAGCCCAACCACAACAGGTAGATGAATGATCAAAGAGCAGCCAGAGAGGAAACCCAGTGTAATCTCACAGAGGGACTGTGTCCTTTTAACAGCACTTAAGAGTCATTTCAGTAAGAAAACAAGAGGCATTACGGAGAAAATACTAGTATTTCCCATTTGAAAGTACTCATTTCATTTTCATTTGTAGGATGCCCCATGAGGAGGTTTTTCAGAGCCATTTATAGCCCCAACAAAGCACAGGAAGACTGCTTTAGAAGTGAATCTGGTGGGGGCTGGTGAGATAGCTCAGTGGTCTAAAGCACCTGCTTAGGCAAGCTTAGGCAACCACATGGACTGCAGTTTGATCCCTGGCACCACATGCTGAGCCATACCCACCCCCCAGGGCAGGTTGAGCCAGCCATAACAATAAATAAGTGAATGAATGAATGAATGGATGGATGGATGGATGGATGGATGGATGAATGGATGGATGAATGAATGATTCTGGTGACACTAGCATAGTGGCAGGGACACCCCTGATCCCCTGCTGGCACTGACAATGTGTACTAACATCCTCCCCACTACCTGTATTTTAAATGAGAGGGAGCTTCAGGGACATAGCGACTCATGCTCTACGTCATGTAAGCAATAGACAACAAAGGGGGCTAGAAGCCAGGGCTGCTGGCTCCAGGTACTGCTCTACAGCTTACACTCCCCTGGCCAGAGGCTCAGCTGTGCTAGGGTTTCTAAATGGATGTCCACTAAAGCTTTCTGGGCTTGGAGGCAGGGCTTTTAGAAGGTGAGTGGAGCACGAAGTTAGATGCTAACTTGCAGTTAGGAGGTAGAGTCTGGTCAGAAGAGATGGTCAGTGAGGGGTGACCTGGCAGGGCCATGACATGGCAGAGCATATCTCTCTTCCTGGCTCTTCTCTTGTCCCTCTGCTTTCTGACTACTGGAATGGGAAAGACTTCCTCTGCCTAGAGTGTTCCACCCTGCTGTCAGCCATGCAAGGACTGAAGGTTACCAAAACAGGAGCTGAGTGAAGTGGTTCTTTCCTAAACTGCAGGTGTCAGGTATTTTGTCCTGGTGCTGAGGAAAGTGGCTGAGACAGTCTGTGTCCAACTCCAGGCAGGCTGGCATGCCCCAGCTCCTTTTCCACCTGTCATGGGCCACCTCTCCCTTCTCATTTCCTCTATCAGAACAAGATGGAGGTGAGGTCCCTAATGCCTAGAGGTAAAGCCCACATAAAAGAGAGTGGTATCTCCCAGGCAAAGAGGTCCAGGTCTCTCCCATAGCTGTGCAGAGGGAACACTGGCCCCATCACCTACCAAAACCACAACGTACTTAAAATAGACCCAATGGTATACACCTGGAATTCCAACATTCTGTAGGCTGAGGAAAGAGGACTGCAAGTTCAAGCTCAGCCTAGGCAACTTATCAAGACCAGTGCCAAAACAAAAAAGGGCTGGGATGTAGCACAGAGCAAAGACCCTGGGTTTAATGCTCAGCTCTGAAAAAAAGGAAAAAAAGTCCAGAACTGAGTCATACTGTCATAGATTAGTACAATGTGCAGACCCAATCTGGAAGGCACTACCAAAATGCATACAACATGTGACCCAGCCAAGCTCTTATAAACACAGAATGTCCTGTGGCATGTTTATTGACCTTAAAGTTGGAAACCATGTAGATGCCCATCAGTAGAAGACAGACTAAAAATAATGCAAATCAAGAAGCCCTCTCTGGACCACCGCAGAATGGCCTCCACGCAGAGCAAAAAGGGAAAACAAGGGGCAGATCAGCGCTCAGTGCTGCCTGTGTCAGCGGTAGCCATGTGTGCACACTGTCTGCTAACATGCATTACACACAGGTGGTTTCTCCATGGGTTTGGCACACTAAGGGAGTGCAAGAGAAAGTGAGAGAGGGGAAATTCTTCGTGACAAATTCTTCTCATCTCAAACAAGGGTGTGCAGGATCACTCAGAAATTCACATTTTAAGTACACAAATAATAAACATACACTGACATAGTGCTTTCCTGCTAAGAGTCTTCACTGCCCTCTGAATACAAATTAACTCCCCAGTGTATCTTCAAACTCCCCCTTTTCTAAACTAACAGTTGCTCTCACACTCGACCTGTGACATACATTGTCCCTCACCCTTCACAAATGCCTTTCTGGACTGCTTGTCTTGCCCATGGCCCAACGAAGCCCACACCTGCTCCCCACATGCGAGTGTGAGATCATCCTGCTGGCGAGGCCACTGACACCCCTAATCCTCCCACCTATAGCAAACTCAGGAACTAAAGGTAAGACTGAATGGCGTTCTAGCTTGGGACCAGCCCTGCGGAACCCAAGGATTCCAGCATGGCCCAAGGGTCCCAGCATAGCCCAAACCTGCTCAAGACCTCATGGGCTCTTTGAGGGGTGGTCAGGAGTGATTCCAATCTCTGAGTCTAATTGGTGGAGTACAGGTTCTTAACTGCAGCACCACACAGCCTGTCATTCCTAGTATGTCATCTCCTTCTCCCATATGCTCCACCTCATCCTGATCTTCTACTTGAGAACCTGGTATAACCCATACTGACTTTCACCACCTCCCAGGACCCCTGCCTGAGCTTCAGTGGCCTGGGGCCTTACCTGCCCTGCTCCGCCTACTCACCCTAGCCTGAGTGCTGACAGCCAAGGCTTAGGGCTTTGGTCTGCATTCCCAGCATAGCACCAACTTGGGCGTAGCTTAATAAAGCCTTGTTGAGCTATGCCAATCAACATTAGCTCCACACCTCCTCTACTCTGCTCACCAGGGCTGTTCCTTTCTCTAAGATTCAATATCCTAGGAGCATATATAACTGTCCCAGAGTGCTTAAGTGCTGCCCCATCCATGTCTTGGGTCCTCCCTCTCATTGGGATCCTGTGTAGGGGAAATGACACTGACTGGCAGGCTCAGTGAGCCAAGTGCAGATGGGCCCAAACTCGAGGAAGCCAGTCAGGATTCCATCTGCATCCTTATCTGAATACAAGCTGCCTTTGTTTCAGCAAGCATACATCTCTGCTCCTTCTCTGCAGCATGGGCGGCACCAACGACTTCTAAGGAACCCGGAGGTCAGAGCAGCCTGACTGGCCACACTAAGAAGCAAACACTGCCGGACACTGGGGTCAGCAGCAGGCAACTGCCCGCTGCCTGGCAGGCACTCTGTGACTCCTGTTTCTTCAGCAAACTTTGATCAGCAACAGGAAGTGACAAAACTGGGCTGCCTATTTTGTCTTCTTCAAACTCCCCAGTATTTCCAGGGAATGAATCGAACAGTGTCCTTCCCCATTCCCATGAACCTAGGGTAGGAAATCACCCTGAGACTACAGGGACAGAGGGACTGAGTGGGTGGAAACACAAGACAGAAATTTGAGGCTGACAAATGACCCTCTATATTCCCAATCTATCAGGGCTTTTCATCTAACTGCACTGACTACAGACTCCTTGAAAGGTTTGCAGAGTAATTATAACAGGGTTAAAGTTTCTCAGTACTCTTAAAATTACAATTTCCAATTCTGTAGACTCTATATTGTAATCATTTCAAAAATAAAAATGAAAAACTGACAAACTTTAACAAAGTCTTAAATTTTCTCTGAGATGGAATTTTCCATCTGGGACTGGAGAGAGTGGGTGCACCCATAAAAAAAATTTGGCTGGAAAACATGAATATAAAATTTTAAACATATTTTAACAACCTTAAATCAGTTTAAGTCAGAACTTGTAAGTATTCTAAAAGAGGAAATAATATTAATTTTTAAAAAAAATCTTAACAATCTCCCTTTATTTCTTTGGTGCAGGGTCTTGCTACGAAGCTCAGACTTGCAGTGATCTTACTACCTCAGCCTCCCCAGTGCTGGGATCACAGGCACGCACCACAATACCTGGTTTCGGTTTAGACAGCCCGCGCGGCATTTGGTACTGGGGACTGCGCTTGGCTCCTTGCACTGGCCAGGCAGGCACTTAGACCTCTGAGCTATCTCCCCAGCCCAATAATATTAAATTTAAAATACAGAAAAAATTTGTTTTCATGTGATCAGAAACATAAATATACTGCAATGATCAATATAAACTGTGGTGGCAGCCAATGTCCTATCGACATGGTGATCTCTGCCAGCTCTGGCAAAGCACTCTCCTTGATCTACACAGTGAACACAGGGACAATGTCTCAGTCACTGGGGTGCAGTGACAATTAAATGAGCTAGTACATGGGAAGCATTTCAGAGAGGGAAGGAAACAGTCAAGGACCAGGACCAGGGAATCAGCAGTCTACAACTGTTCTCTAGCACAGCATGCATCCCTGAGCAGCAGCATCTGGGTCTAGAACAGAGCAGTTGCTCTGTCACTGGAGCTATGCCCTAGTGGAAGCAGAGCTGACCCAGAACCTCATGTATGGACCCCAAAAGCAGCAGCCAGGATGAGCAATGAGCTGAAGCCAGGCCTGGGGCCCACTTCATTGGCTGGAAAAGGACAAAAGTACTTTGGGACAAGTACTGTTCCACCTAGCCAGCACCTATAAATACAGGAACACACTGCCAACATTTACCATTTGAGGGACAGTACAAAAAAACAAATGTACAGGGGCTGGGGAGATAGCGCCGTGGCACATATGCCTGCCTGGCAAGTGTAAGGTCGTGAGTTCAAACCCCGGTCCCACAAAAAAAAAAAAAAAAAGTACAAGTAACAGATGTAGTAAAATTGGGTCTACATGCAACATGGCCAAGGGGTGCCTGTCACCCTAAGAACAGCTATACATTCACACTTTTACTCTGGTTCCCACAACTACCAATTGCCTCTCATCCCCCTGTAGGGGCATTGGCCTGGCTAATAGGCACCTGGTCTTGTGACTTATACATGAGGAGAGGTTCCCCTTCCTCTAAAGACAAACCTCAGATCTGGCTTACACAGCAGTAAATCACCAAAGTTGAGCCAGACTCAAGAGCTGCCTGACTCCAAAGTATGCACTTCCCACTGCCAGCTGCCTTTTGGTCACAGTCTTACATTCCTAAATCTTCTGGGAGCCCTGAGGCGTCCCAAGAAGGTGGGCAGAGACCTGCAGGTGGCAGAGGAAGGGGAGCAGACCATGTGTAAGGCAGCCTGCCAGGGTCTTCCAGGACACACGTGCCATTGGAGGCCTATCCTGCAGGAGAGGGCAAAAGGAGACATTCATCACAGCCTCAGAAACCCTGCAGAGAACAATAAGAGCCACGTCAGTGGTGGAGAAACAGGGGGACAACAAAGAGAGGCCATGTAGGAGATCAAGGGAAAAATCAACAGCCCTGGACAAGAGAGCAGACAAATAGAGGTGTTGGGCCCCTGCCAATAAAAGGAAAAGCCAAAGAACAATAAATGCTGGAGCCTCATTGCCAAACACCCACAGCGCGGAGAGGAGAGCAGAGCAGAGCAGAGCAGATGTCAATGCATTTGCTGGCTAGGAGATCTTAGGAGGATGGCTTCCCTCATTTGAGCCTTGAGCACCTCAACTGTAACTGGAGATAATCACACAATTGCAACAGAGGAACAATGGGCAGCCATCTAGATAAAAATAAAGTTGGATCTCTATCTTCTCCTTCTACCATAAGAAATGCCAAGTAGCCCAAGGTTTCAAACATAATAATATAACATAAAAATGTATTGGAGGAAAATGCATGAAAGAAGTAGGACCTTAAAAGTAAAAACTATATAGGTAAAAAATACCAAGCCCAGAAACATGAAAGAAAAAAAACCTGAAAAACTGTGCATGAAAATCAAACATGGAAAAGGACATGATAACTACAAAAAGAATGGCGTAAACACCATTGCACATAGAAGACTACTTTCCTGAATACTTCAAATTAACTATATTTAAGTTGATAATTTGAAAGAGCAACAACTCAGCCAAAAAATGTAAGTGCTATCAACAGCTGGCAGCGTATTTATGGAGCAGGCCTAAGCATGGGCCCAAGATGAGAGCCTGGCATATGTGGGAGGCTAGGGGAACAACAATCCCTACCCTGTAGGATTTGTTTGGGAAAGCAAGAGGCCAACTCTAAACCTGCATCAATTTCATGGCGGGTCAACGATACTGGTCTCACAGGTATACTCAGGAATCAGGGAGCTCCCTTCCAGGAGACATTAGGCAGACTCCAGGACAGGGGTGGACAGGGACCAGAAAAGCAGTGCAGGAAGCAGGAGGAGGAAGGATAAGGGTCTGTGAAAGGTGGAGGTGCAGGGAGAGAGGCAAGCAGGGAAGAAGGAAATAGCTCAAACCTTCAGCAAGATGTCCAGTAGTAATCAAAAGAGAAATCAAAAGGGAAGCTACACAGAAATCCTCTTACTGATTATAACAATAAAGGGCCCTGTGTGTCAAGTGCTCACTCTGCCTGACGATGTTCACACAAACTGATTCACTGAGCCCTCCTGACACCAGTCCTCACCACCCTACTTACAGAGGAGGAAAGTAACTCACAAGTCGCAGAACTGGTTCTCACCCAGGAGGCTGTCCACCTCAAAATACTGACAGCATGCTGACCAGCACTTCTGGTGTTGCCAGTTGGAGTATTCCTGGCAAAGCCTATTTGGTGGTCAGCATGGCCACAGCCCAAAGTGCAATGGCACATATCCTAGGCCCAGTGCTGCCCCTCCTGTATGTGGGCACAGGCACAAGGTCCATGCCAATGTCTCCAATAGCAAGCACTCCACTGCCCATCTAGAGGGATGCTTAACTGAACTGCAGTGCAGTGCAAAGGAAATCTTGTGCAGCTATTTAAAAACACCAAGCAGATGGGCACTCACAGGGCGGGACTCACGAAAACAGAACCCTGTGCCACATGCCAAACATACTGTTACGGCTCTGCACCAAAAAGCATGTGCTTGACATCTGTGAGTGTCCTTGGCAAGAGCCAGTACACTTTCTTTTTATTTATTTATTTATTTATTTATTTATTTATTTATTTATTTATTTATTTATTTATTTTGTGGGGATCAAACTCAGGACCTTGAGCTTGCCAGGCAGTCTGAGTGTCCTTAGGATTGGTAGAGGAAACAGGTCACTGCCCTTTGTGCCTGGGGAGGCAAATGAGGTAACCAGGGGAGAGGGAAGGAAGAAAGGGTCACTTTTACTGCCCATGTCTTTGTACCTTTAAAATTCTGAACCACATGCATACTTAACTGATTCAATAATTTATTTTTTAAAGAAAAGCTCTTTATCACTGCAAAACTAGCATCATTTATCATAAGGGTTTTTTTTTTTTAAACAAAATACAATAAAAATATTGTTACTAAATGCTAGCCAACCCCAGCTCTGCCACAAGCATTGAGCCTGCCACTAAAAGAAACATGAAGGCCCCCATGACCAACAAGAGACTTTCTTGCCATCATCAGAAGGGCTTAGAATCTCAGAGGGAAGAACTCTCCCTGGGGTCAACTCCACACTTGTACTAGGTGTACACCTCTCCTGCTAGGATGCTGTGTGATGGGGCTGGCTCTGGCTCCATCAGCTGGACTGTTCCTAAAGCAGGTGGCAACAGAAAGAGGCAGCCAGCTAGCTGTATTTGTTTGGAGGGCCTGAAGGTATCTCATGAGTGCAATCTGGAAAGACCATGTGACTGTCCTCACACCATGGGGACATGGTCAGGTCAGGTGTGCATGGTCAGGCTTGTTAGAAAGGACTTGTTAGAAGCCATCTGTACCAAAACAAGATAGATTTACACCAGGATGAACAAAAAGATCATCCTAGGGCAAGGAGGACACAGAAGTTCTCTGTACTATTGGTGCAATTTTTCTGAACATTTAAAATTATTTTAAAACTAAAAGCTTACAAATGGAAACAACACGCAGGGGCCAGGGGTTTGATCCCTGGGCCTGCCGTGCCAGCACCGCCCCCGAAGCATGCTGCTGAGATGGCAACTGAGACTGAGTATAGTGGCATGTGCCCGTAATCCCATCTGTTGGGAGGCTGTAAACAGGTGGATCACTGTAAGTCTGATCTAGTAGTGAGACCCTGAACAACCTGTTGACTCTTCCCTAAAACACACACACACACACACACACACACACACACACACACACACACACAGAGAGGAAACAACAGGGTTGGAGAGATAGCTCAGTGATCTAAGGTGCCTGTCTGACAAGTGCAAGGACCCGAGCTCAGTTCCAGGTACCAGTGCCCTAGAACCCTAGGCATGCCGTGATGGCCACTGTAGTGGTACACACCTATAATCCCAGCACAGGTGAGGCTGAGACAGGAGGATCACTACAAGTCTGTACTGCATAGAAAGATCCTATACCAAATAAATAAATAAATAAATATTTAAAAAAGAAAGGAAACAACAAGAAAAAAAAATGAGACAGATGACTATGGGTAAAGAGTTGAAGATGGCTGCACCAGGCATAATAATCTTCATAACAGCCCAAAATGGAAGGAATCACACCTTACCAGGAACAAAGCCAAGAACAGGCAGCTCTGGGGTGACTTGCCCAAGGTCACACAGATAGCAAACCACACAACTACATTCAGTCCTAGACAGACCTGTGTTGGCAAAGCCTGCTCTGTGTCCTGGAATCCATGTGTCTGCACAGCCACGGAAAGGCCAAGGGCAGAGGAAACCAGGCAATTGCTCATGGTCAAAAGCTGCAGCCAGATGTGCCCAGCTAAAGGAAACAGGAGAGGAAGTGATCTTCCCAGCAGCACCAAGGAGCTCTGATGTGTCTACAGGAGAACTCCCTGAGCTGCTTGTAAGGATGGGGATAGACCCCTGCCTCAAGATTCAAGCTTTCTTGAAGTTTTTCAGTGGGTTCAGGTAGGGAGCATGAATTAAATGAGGGTTCCCCGTCCATGCACCATCACCATGATTTCTGCCCTACCCACAACTAGTGTGTGTGTGTGTGTGTGTTTAAAATGAGTCGAGTTTTTTTGTTTGTATACTCCTGGACTCCAGTGCTCTTCTTGCCTCAGCTTCCCAAGAACTGGGGACTCCAGGCATGTGCTACTATATCTAACTAGAAAGCAAGTAAGTCAAATTGCTTATACTCAAGAAGTCTACATGACAAATGCAATACCATCAGATTCAATGCCATAATAAAAACTGTAACAATAAATGAAACTTTAAAGCAGGAGATTATAATTACTGGCTGAAACCCAGAGCTCCTCTCTCACTAGGTGGGAGAGGGTCAGCAAGAGAGAGACACTGAGAACCAGACAGGCGTGACTTTGCAACCCTGGTGCCATGCGTGGCGCACCTCAAACACCTTCTCACAGCAGGTGGTGAGGAACTCAGGCTCAGGAATCTCCGAGTGATAACACCCAGGTATCCATTCTTAGGAGATCGGGGGCAGAGCCAGCACCACCCACATGACACAGGCATCCACATGTCATCAGGGCCTGGCACTATGGCTGCTACTGCCTCACACTGGAAGAAGCAAACATGTGGGCTCAAGGAGAGCCTGGCCCTTCAGCTACTGTGTCCTCATCTATTCAGGGTAATCTTTTCAGCTGACTTTGCATAACAGTACAACTCCTGTTTAAGAACAGCGAAAAGGAGCAGAAAATGGAATTTGAAATGTTGAAATAAAATAATTGTGGGCCGTGAGCTATAATTTGATTTCATGCTTTACAAGGAAATGAAAGAAAGCTTCCTTAAAACGTACGGTCTCTGCTAGCTCCTTCTCCTCCCCCTCCCCCACTGCCCTAACCATTTTAGGATTTCCTCTAGCACTGAAGAGAAAATAGGATTGTGGAAAATGTTCAGTTCTCAAGTGTCACTACCACTCAGGGCAAGCTCGATTTTAATGTGAACTTCCCATTCTGGGTAAGAGGAAATTCTTCAATTAATAAACCGGGTGTGCGGAGGCCAGCCTTTAAGGTTTAATCAATTTCATCTGTACTTAGGATAAAAAGACTGACTATTCTACCTTTTTTTTCTAATTTTCCTTCTTTAAAAAAATAATAACATGAATGTTTTATTTTAAATTCTTTGAGTTCATATCTCCTGTTTCAGGAAACACTATTTCATGTAGTGAGTATGAACACCTCACACCACACACACACACACACACACACACCCTTTTTGCTAAGATTTTTTTTTTTGGTCTTTTTGAGACAAGGTCTCTCCATGCAGTTTAGGGGGGCTTCGAGCTCACTTTTGTAGCCCAGGCTGGTCTCAAACTCACAAAGATCCTCCTGCCTCAGCCTCCCAATTGCTGGGATTACAGGCATGCGCCACCACGCCCGGCTTTGCTAAGAATCTTTATCCAAAAATAACTGAATTATACTCTGTCCTCATGTACTGTACAGCTTGGGAGGTTACAGAGTATACAGAGCTCTGGAGACACCTTGAGGGGCTAAGAGAGAACAAACAAGACAGGGAATTGGATGAAATCTCCAAATATGGGCACAAAAGCTTCTTCTGGACCAAACAACAAGAGGCAGACAAGGGATGTGAATTGTGAAAGGAGCCATGCAAGGTGACTGGACAGTCAGTCTGCCATGTCTGAGACAAGGAAAGAGACCCTGCCTACATGGTGTTAAGGCACTCAGTTGGGATGGGCACTAGAGGCTGCTGAGTGCTTGGGGACGAAACCAGGGAGCTTCCCTGGGAGTCTTGAGTCAGCATTCACTTGGTCACCAGCTATGATTACATTGAGGCCAGAAAACTGATTTTTGTTTCAACCATCACTGGGCACCCTGAGTCTACTCAGGACACTGAGTAGGGTTTATGGTGGGTCCCACAGAGAAGATTTAAGGGCAAAACATTGAGAAGGGTCAACTGCAGCCTAGATCTTAACCCACTTCCACGAAGTGTGGTATTTCACAAAATGCCTAAGCTCTCAGCTCATCCCTTTACCTATAAAATGGAGACAAAACCACTCCTAATCCCTTAGTTAGGTGATGCACGTCATACAGGGATTGACACATAGACGGTACCTACATGGTCCACAGGACAGGAGGGCCAGAGCTAAAAGACCTGTGCAATTCTGTATTATCTCAGATCTTTATGTTACTATTATAAAAAATGCTTTCCTTTCTTCCTTCCTTTCTTTTTTCTTTTTTGAGATGGGGCCTCACTATCTTACCTGGACCTCAGGTAAGAACTCTCAGGGGCACAGGTGATACCCCCCTCCTCTCTGGCCCTCTGAGTGGCTGGGACTAAAGGTGTGTGCCACCATTACCTGGTTTGAATAAGTCAGTATTTCACATAAAAGTAATTCTGAGGTCCTGTCAATTTAATTTCTATTATGAAAAGGAGCAAGCAAATTTCACAGATGGTAACAACTGGCCATCAATTACCAAGGAACTAGAAGTCTGAGACTCAAAAAACTTACCAACAGCTGAACACACAGACAGTGGTCGCTTTATAAGGGGTGAGGGCAGAGAGAGAAGGAGGGAGGGAGGGAGAGAGGGAAGAAGGGAGGATGGAAAAAGCCAAAAAATCAAGGACCTATCTGATCAGGGGCCCATTTTCACTCCCCCAAGTTGTTTCCCTCAGTGCCACTGGAGGATTTCTCTTGAAAACAGCACCCTGTGACTCCAAGGGAAATGTGGGAGGAAACCTCACCAGACATCAATGCATCTTTAGGTTTCAGATATGGCACAAGAAGTAGAGTGTGTGGGGAGGACAGTAAACTCCACTCTAGATTGCCCTCTCTAAAGGCCATGAGACCTGCCTAAGCCTCTCAGCCCTGCCCCTGCAGAGGAGTCAGGTTTACATGGGGCTTGTCAACTTCCCCAGGAACTGTACCCTCATGGCTTTATCCATTTCTGGACCAGAATACCATGCTCCTTGATGCATTCCAGCATCCCACAAAGGATGCTGGGGGCTGTGGTACTCACTACCAGAGTTTCCAGGGCCAAGGCAAGACTGCAGAGAAGGAAACTCCAAGCCCCATCTGGAGAGGCCAGTCTCTCCTCAGTACCAGTCCACCTCGGACAGAAAGGAATGTGGGGCTGGAGTTGCCAGATTCTCTGATTTTTCAAGAGAAGCCAAAAATCTGGACTATTACATGAAATATGCCAAATTTTAAATGTTGACAACCAATTCAAAAAATGTTTAAACTGTGTGGCCCAAATAAAATACGTCTATGGGCCAGGCCTGGCATGCAGCTCCTTAATGTGAGACCTCTGGAGTGGGTTTTCTCTAGAAAGGAAAGTTGGAAGCAGCAGAGTAAACACCCAGCTCCCGTGGCCCTTACCCCTTGGAGTCAGCAGTGTGCTCAGATTGTGGCTGGCTGAGCCCAGAGGAGGCAGAGCAAACAGCTCAGCTCTTCTTCTTCTGGGAGCTGCCTGGGTCTTGATGGGCATGGAAAGGTGAACAGCAGGAAGGGCCACCCTAAAAGGATAGGTTGGTGGATGCCATAGGCAGCCATAGGCACCTCCAGCTGGACCACCAGGGGTAGTTGTGTTCCTTCCCTGGCCTAGGCCTCAGGCAAGCAGCAGAGGGTGGTGCTAGAGTACCCCAGGCCCACCCTAACATTCGGGGATGAGGCCAAGTCAAAACAATGCCTGTTTTACAGGGTGGTTATGAAACCTAGAAGAGTTAATGCAGGTAAAGGCACCCAATGATGTTGACATATGATTTTGTTTCTGTCAGGGTCTCTTCCCACAGCTTAAAGTACATACTTCCAAACTGAGTCTCAACACAATGCCAACAGATAGAAAGTCCACAAACAGAGGAAGACAACTGTCCTAGGTGAACAAACAAGAAAACCAAAGAAGCCAAGTTGGGACAGATGCTATCCCACCAAGCCCCTGGCCATGAGTCCTCTCCACAAGACCTGGGCTTTTCTGTTTCCTTTGACCTCTATCTCCTTTATAAGGTACTTTATAATTACCCCACTTTGCAAATAAACAATTCACAGCACAGAGGTTAAATCATTTGTCCAAGCTCAAAGCTCTAAGTAGCAGTAAGGACAGGATGGGACCCAAGAACTTTCTGTCCTCCTCTCTAGAGCAGAAAATGACAGGAGGGCACAGTCGGAGCTCCCTCCTGCTGCTCCCTTGTCTGTGCCCTCTGCTACTCTTGGACCTGGGCAGGAGCATGAGCCCAAAGCAGTCTTTCCACCCTTCTCTGGGCCCCTCAGCTTCACTTCTCAGCCTAGAGGAGGCCCCCACACTGCTCAGAATACCCCTGTTCTGTAAGACCCTGCAATCTTAACCAGTAGAGAACCCTGACACACACCAGCACAGCACAGGTGCTCATCACAGCCGTGCACTGCTGATGCAGGACGTTTGTGAGGCACCATCAGAGAACAGACATCCTAAGCCTGAGGCAGAAGCCCCTGCATTTCTAGGCTGAGCATCGCTCCACCAGCAATGGATGCATTCTCTCTCCCTCAGTGAGACATCTCAGCCCTTCAAAGGACATGTTTGCTTGTTTAGAAACAGAAAATGAGGGAGATGAAGGAATCGCTGCAAGACCAGGCCAAAGACAGGACCGTACAATAGGTAGATCAAGGCTGTAGAGAGGTCCTAGGGGGTCACCAAGAGGAGGGCTGTGTCCCCTTGGAGAAGATCGCAAGGAAATCTCAGTGTGTGGGAGAAGATGGTCCTCACTATGCACTTTACAGATGAATAAAGTGTGGCTCTGGGCAGCAGAGACCTCATCCAAGCCATATCACAGCCAAGGAGGGCCAGGGCCAGGGCCAGGACCCAGCCTACTGGTCCCCTCCCAACTCCCCAGAAGCCACATGGCCACCTCCCAAGTGCCTGCAGCTGTGCCACGTGTACCAGCTCTCACTCAGGCCCCAAGAAACTGCAGGAAGAGCTGTACCCTTGCACACAAACACGTCCCAAGGTCCCAAGGAGTCCTGCTCCAAAGCAGAGGGGCCAACACAGGTTTTCATAACCAGCCCTAGGCTGGCAGTGCCAAAGGGTCAGGGCCACCAGCTCTGCCAGGGAAGCACCCTGAGGGTGCAGCTCACAGAGCTGGAGAGTGACTTTGGAAACTGCACTGGACAAGCAGGAGACAGAAAAAAAAGGGGGAGAGATGGAATCTACCATAAAAAGTAAGTAAAATCAGCAGAATTCCTTCACGAAAAGGGTGGAATTAGCATATGGCCTCAGCTGCCAAGTGAGGCCACTGAAGCAAGCAATGTAAATGAGTTCAAGATACAATTAGACATTTTTCTGGATGGAGACAGATGACTGAAGAAGGCATGGCAGGTCACATTTCAGAAGGAGCAGCAGGAACACATTTCACGTGAAGCAGCCTACAGAGCCCACCAGGTCCTATGAGGGCCCTGCATGAGCAGCCAGAGGGACAGGATGCAATCCTAGCCATGCCAGGAGCAGGGAGGCTCCCAGAGGAAGTGACAGACAGGCTGACTGGTGTCCCAGGAGGTACCCCTCCCACTCCCCACTGCCAAGTCTCCCAAGAGGCCTCCTGGGTCTCCACAAACAAGGACCTAAGCCTCACCATCAAGCACTGAAGCAAAGCTTGCTTCTGTTCTATTACAGATGTTAGCTTGGTGTCCCGGGGGCCAGGTTCCAGGGTTCAGAGACAAATCCAACCTAGCCTTGCCCTCAAGGGACTCCCAGTCTGCTGGGTTGCACATTTGTGTGTCACACACACACACACACACACACACACACACACACACACACACTCAACACTGTGAAGTCTGTAAACATGAAATGAGAAGTGTCTGGTAAACAAGCACAACAAGAAAGCCTTCAGGGCTTCAGCAACTGGAGAGGAGGAGGAGGCCGGAAAGGCAGGGGAAGAGGCCGTTCTGGGCAGAGAACACAGCAGGAGACTGCGGAAGCCCAGGCTGCCAGCACTGCATGGAGGATGCTGAGCATGCAGTTCCCCCGGATCTTTGGAGAGGCGGCCAGATCACCTCGAGCTTTGCTAAGAGAGGACAGAATGACCAAAGGCGCCAACCGCTGGCCCATAGACCAGATATGACTCAATAGCAACGACTCGGGACAGCTGTTCCCAATCTTCTGGAGAGCAAGCACATGTGGCCCACCCAAGAAACAGAAAACGCCAGGTCCTTGTGAGGGACACAATTTATTAGGCTCTCTCTAACCCAATTGGTTCTGATGTCCCCTTTATGTGGCTTCCTGCACAGGCTGTCGAGCTTCGTCAAGCTCCTGGGCCCTGGGCCTCTCCCTAAAACACTCATTTCCTTCAAGGTGAAAGAAATGTTTATTCCCAGTCACTCTAAAAGGACCACAAACATTTCTTTTATGTTCTCAGCACACACACTGGCAGCACATTCCCACGGCCAGTTCTGAGCAGGGCTCCATTCTCCTACATACCCCAAGAGAAGAACAATCTGCCAGCTCCTTGTATCCATGAATCATGCACTCAATGCGAAACTGAAATAGTCCACACACTCTGAGAAGAAAGTAAGGCATCTCTGGCTGTGTCCAGCACACATGTCCATAAAGAACCATGAGAGCAGACTCCTGTAGTGATGCAAGAATACAGGCCAAGTGCTAGGACCTTTCCTCTCTCCGAATCTGCTGGTTCTTGGAGCTAGGGTCCCTTAAGCCCTTCAGCCCTGTCCTGTAAAGGCTGGACACCAACTACTGAGCCCAGGGAGAAGGAGAGAATATAGGCAATTCCTGGGGCTAAGGCACTGTGAAACATGGACAAAACTATATTGACTTTCAGCCACAGTGTCCTGTCCTCCTCTCTGTCATAAAAAGGATGAAAAGCCCATGTTTATAAGCCACCACCACACAACAGGCATCATACTAGGGATTCCCACACTTGCAAGCCCATAATCTTCATCGCAGCCTGCAAGAAAATACTTTAATTCCATGTGCCAAAGGCAGAAACCAAGTCAGTAAGGTCAATTCATGGGCCCCGGATGCACAGCAAACACACTGAAGAACTTAGATTCTCTGGGCCATGGTGTTTCACGGTATTCAGTATTTCCTGAAGTCATGTGATCTCTTCTGAGGGGGTCTGGCCCTTGAGCCCATCCTAAAGAAAGCTCCCTGGCATAGAGATCAAACCAAAGAAGAAGCCACAGTGACCTGGGCCATGGCTGGACTTGCCTCGCTGTGGCACCCAGCACTGGCTTCCTGAGCACAGTTCCTTGGTGCCAGGGAGGCTTTGTGGGACACACTCATCTTCTCATGTATGGTCTCTTTGTGGGTTCGCTTTTGGCTGAGGTCAGAGGCTTCATCCTGCTCAGATAAGCAGATCCATGCAGCAGTGTAAAATACAAACACCACTATGAGGCATGGATCCAAATCCCAGCACTGGCATCTGAGAGACCAACTCACCTCCCTCAGCCATGGCTCCCTGTCCATAGCAAAAGCCTGAGATATACAGGTTTTTATATCCTTAGGTGGAAACCATATGTGAATAGCATTTTCGATAAGAATTAAGAAAATTCTGAATATAAATGGAGTTTAGATAGTAAGCAATCATTAATTGTGATGATGACACTGTACTATCCAAGAAAATATTTGTACTTATAGAGACTCACACATACGCATTCAAGGGTAAAATGACTCAAGGTGTTGGTTTTAAATACTTTGGTAAATATAAAAAAGAAAATGTTGGGGGAGGAGACAGATAAAGCAAGCAGACAAAATTAGTAACAGTGAGGTCCAACTGCTAGGAACAGGAGAGTGCACTGCTCTGTCATGACTGCTGTCATGAGTATGTGCGAAAATGCTCAGAAACAGACCATGACCTCCCTGATGACAGACTGCAGCAGAGGGATCCATGTGTGAGCAGGTGGGGCAGAGAATGTGTGCACAAGAGAGCTCAGTGTGGCCATGGAGATCCAAATATATGGAATTCAGTCCAAAGAACTAAGGTGTTTATTCTCTCATTAAAATAAGGCAGGGGCTGGAGAGATAGCTCAGTAGAATAAGCACTTGCTCAGGGTCCTGAGTTCAATTCCCAGTACTGCAATAAATAACATAACATAAAATAAAAAATAAAGTAAGGCACCTGTTAACCTACCAATCACATTCATCATGATTCTTAAAAACAGACACGCTATGAAATGACTTCACTAAAACCAAGAAAAAAATCCTGAAGCAAAATCAAAATCAGAAGAAGTGGTGCCACAAAACAACCACATCCTCAGGTCAGGAACTAGAGAAATCCCAGCACAGGCAGTATATTCATACTTCTGAGGAACTGTTAGGAGAACCACTATCAGCAATAAGATAAAGAACGAACACAAATCTATACAAATTAAAAGAGTCAGGCGTGGTGGTGCATGCCTATAACTCCAGTATTCTGGAGACTGAGGCAGAAGGATCATGGTGAGTTCAAGGCCTGCCTGAGCTGCAAAGTGAGCTCACGGCAAGCCTGAACTACATATTGAGACCCTGCCTCTAAAATACACATAGAAAAGGGGGAAAAAAAAAAATCATATAGAAAATAACAGGAATAAAGTAGAACACAAGGAAGCATATAAAACATTTTTGAAAGAACATGACAAAAGATCAAATGTATACTAATAAAAGGGGACAAACTAACCTTCCAACAATGATGTTTTCAAAATGAAACATATAATTCTACTGTGACGTCTTCAATATCATTTCAAATGATTTCTTCTAGCTGATTTTCCCATGCAAGGACAGACACACTAACATTTTATGACTATTTTCTAGGTGTCCTAGTTTGGGGTTTTTCAAGGGGAAACAATACAATACAGGACACATTTTATAAGATTATCTTACAATGAATCACCAAAAACATCATATATAAAGAGTGCAGGAAATCTGTCCACATACTAAAGACTAAAGACTCCAGCTGAGGGCCTGGATCCTAATATCCTGCATGAGTCCAGCTCAAAATCTAGAGCTCACACGTTTTCCACAAGTCCAACAGGAGGTCTAGAGCCCAGGACAATGTCTCATATAGACTTGCTTCACAGATTTGCACTGGGAAGGCCTGAAGGTGGTGGAAGCTAGAAAGTCTGTGCCAGCAGGATGAAGGACCTGTGCTAGCAGGCTGAGGGATCTGAACTGGAGCCAGGAAGCAATGCTCTAAGTAAGAACTAGAGTTCCTTCAAAAAGTACTGCAATCAGCCTCAGGAACAGTGAGGTCCTAAGCTCCTTCAAAGATGAAGCAAGCCAAGTTCCCATCAGGAAAGCCAACACAATAAGCTTCTTGAGGAGGCTAAGCAGTACACCATCTTCCCCTCCAGAGCCAGGAAGCAACGCTCAAGGTGAGGAGCTCTCCAAAAGTGAACCATAGTCATTCTCAGCAACAACAAAGGTCCTGAGCGCCTCCAGTGACAGGTACAGCCAGGTTCATCAGGAAAGCCAGCATGAACAAGGTTCTCCAGCAGAATAACCAAAGAGAACCAGCAGCTTCCGATGGCTTCTCCATACAGCATTCCCTAATAGTCTCTCTACAGCTTCTCCAGTTTGGCCTCTTATGCTGCTGGCAACAAACCTCAGGTGGGCCTCCCATATCCAGTACCTTGGTAGTTCAGTTCAGCTCAGTGTAACAAGTGGACTACTAGTTGGCAATTTACCACACCAGGGTTGGGCACCAGGCTAAGAAGATTGTCAAGAAACAATTCTGTGTTATCATTATTGTCAAATTCTCCATTGCATAAATAAGAACGTTCAGATCCAAACAGATCAAAATCACTTAACCTTTTGCTCTTCTAAGGTAAAACTGCTAACACATATCATACATAAACTGTGTAAACCCCTCAAGTCAGTGCCACAGGTTAAGGGTTCAGTCCCCAACAAGACCCCTCTCACTTTGGACACCAGCCATGAGTTCCAAGGTCCCTATGCCACCAAACTTCTGACCAGCTGGTTTTCGTGGTCTCCTTGGATGAGATGATCACTATCACTCAACGTAAGTGCTGCAATATCTAATCACTGGGGTACAAATGAGGACCAGGGAAACCAAGACATGCATGAGCGAGGCCTGGAGGGTCCAGGATACGCAGTGCCCAGGGCCTCTCCTTGTGGACTCTGAGCACACGCATATGCTCATTGAGCCTCTGTTTCTAGTTTTTACTGGGGTTTAATTACCAAAGTAGGCCTGACTGAGAAACAGATCTCAACCCTTCATGTACTATCTTCCCCCCTTCTCCCCCTAGGTGTCAGGCTGGGATTAACCCTCTAATCACATTGTTGATCTTGGGAGCATGACCAGTCCCCACCCTGAGTTATCTCCTTAGCATAAACTCAGGAGTGGTCCAGGGGCCACCAAGAACAATATACATTCTCATCACATGGGAAATTCCTGGGGCTTCGGAAGCCCCATCCCCAGGAGCCCAGGGCACACACCAAGTTCTTCACTACATAATAATAAAGCTAAAGACTGTTCATATAGCCTTGTTCTCCTCCCCATAAAGTATAAACCGGCACCTATCAACCAAACATCTCATCTCTGGTAATCTACCCTAAAGAATAATCCAAAATGCAAACAATGCTCACCATACTGTTATATGCATAGGCAATACTGTGCACAAAGCCTATGTTCATTAAGGAGTGGATAACACAGCAGAGCAAAAAACAGCAGGATAGTAGAGCCACTAAATATGTTTTCAAAGAATGTTTGTAATGTACAATAACCCTCATAGTTCAAAAGTTGTTTTAGGGCCATGGAAATAGCTCAGCAGTCTAAGTGCCTGCCTAGGAAAGCACAAGGACCCAGGTTTGATGCATGGTACTGCATCCATGCAGATGCTGGCCTGCCCCACATGTGCTGAGCTGACCACTGAGTTCAGAAGTGGTGGTGCTCACCTGTAATCCCAGCATTGGGGAGGCTGAAACAGGAAGACCGTGACGACTCTGAACTATAGTGAGACTACCAAATACATGAAATTTAAAAAACAAAAAACAAAAAAAGTTGTTTTAAGTTAGGGTTTAGGGGCTAAGGAGA
>PVKN010012009.1:0-21139 GCA_004027915.1 Capromys pilorides
ATTTTATTTATTTATTTATTTGTTTGCTTGTTGTGTTTGTTTGTTTCTTTATTTATTCATTTTGTGGCTGGCTCAGCCTGCCCTGGTGGTGGCGCTGGCGCAGCATGTGGTGCCGGGGATCGAACTGCAGTCCCCGCAGTCGCCTGAGCCCTCCTAAGCAGGCGCTTTAGACCACTGAACCATCTCGCCGGCCCCTGTTCTCTTCATTTTAAGTGTTAATGAGATAAAGGATGCCCTGCCTCAGCAGGTGTAAAATTCTCAGGGAGCCCGCCCTCCCCTCTCCCACCTCACCATCCACCTCCTCAGCTCACTCTCCCTGCCTGGTTACTCCAAGGAGGGTCCCTGGACCAGCAGCAGCAAGGGCATCACCAGGGAGTTAGAAATACAACTTCAGCCTTCTTCACCTCACTAAACCAGATCCTGGGTTTTCCTAGGTTCCTGAGGTGGTTTAAGAGCACATTGTTTGAGAAGCCCTGGTTCTGAGGAAGAAAAGGCCAGCTTTTGAGTGCAAAGCTTCTAAGTCAGCGTTATACACATATAGCCTCGAGACCAGGGGATCCCTTTCCCAACCCCTACTCCCATCCCAAAAGCAACATTTTGTTCAGTTACTGGAATTAAAATATTTTGGCTAGACAATACTTTAAAACAAAATTTAAGAGTTTGGGATTACAGTGGCCTCAAAAAGCAGTTCTAGTATGCAGTTTTAATGAGCTTTTAGGATGTGACTTGGATCACCAAGGCTGCTGTAGCAAGATGCCATAAAATTGGCTCTTTAGTTCTGGAGACTGAAAGTCAAAAGTCAGATGCGACAGAGCTCTCTGGCTCACAGATGGCACCTTGTGTCCTCACAGGTAGAAAATGGGAGTGGTCTCTCTTGAGCTCTAAGGACTCAGAAATGGTACCACCAAGGGCCCATCCTGTGAGGGGCTGTGGGGGGTAGTGGGAATTAAACCCAAGGTCTTTGTACTGAGCTACATCCCAGCTCTTTTTATTTTTGGTACCATTGGGGCTCAAACTCAGGACTTGGAGCTTGCCAGGCAGGCGCTTAGGCTGCTGAGTTATATCCCCAGGGACCCCTAGTTCTTTTTATTTTAAGATAGGATCTCACTAAGCTACAAGATGGGAGTTGAACTTAGGATCCTCCTGCCTCAGCTTCTCAGAGTGCTGGGACTTCACATACCTGGTCACATGTCCAGCCAGGGTCCATTGCTTCATGTCACGTTGGTGATTCAGTTTCAGTGTATGAATTTAGGGGACACCAATAGTCCATAGCAGGGCACAAAATTTAGATCACTGTGATATAAAAAATAATTTTTTTGATTTAAAATAAAAAACCTGTTTAACAGTATTTGACTGAGATGTAGCTTGTGGCAGTTTGGTCTGTAAGTGGAATAGCCTAGAAACTTAGTTAACTATTTTCAAAGAAGACCCAAGCATGTCATGAGTATTAGAGCCCGTGCCTAGGCAGACACCGTGGAGGAATCCATTCCTCCGTTTACTGGGTTCTCTGGATAATGAAGGGTTTTACTACTTTCAGCAGCATACTCAATTCCATCATTGCCATCACCCGGAGAGCTCCCCGCCCCCAACACACACACTTTTAATGTATTTGGTTGTTGCAGCGTCTCACTACAAAGCTTAGACTCATAGTAGTCCTCCTGTTTTCAGTACTGGGATTATAGGCGTATGCTGCTATACCTAGCTGTGAGCCCCAGTCCCTGCACTTGCCTAAGCAGGTGTTTTAGTCCGCTGAGCTATCTCTCTGCCCCTATGTTTTTCAACACTGAATAACATTCCATAATCTATAGCTACCATGATGTTATTGATCTGCTCCTCTACTGAGGAACGTTTTTGTGGCCTACAACTTTGGCAGTCATGAATAAAGCTGTTGTCAACACCCAGGATTTTGTGTGGGTACAAGGTTTCAGCTCATTTGGATGAATGTCAGGGATGTTTGCTGGGTCTTATAGCAAGACTATGTGTAGATTTCTAAGAAACTGACAAACTTTTTATAAGTTTTGATTTTTCGCCAACACCAAAAATAATAAAAGTTCTTTTTGCTCCACATTTTTACCAGCATTTGGCCTCGCTGACGTTCTGAATTTTGGCCATTCCGGTAGGTGTATAGCAAAATCTCATGTTTTTCATGTGCATTTCCATGACAAGATATGAGATATGATTATTGTTATGGTTTGTGTCTAGTTGTCACCCCAAAGCCTCAGGCAGTCATGGGAGGGCTTCTGGAGTTTGTGATTGATTGTTATGGATGTGAATGCTGCACCTGCCCTGAGGCAGGTCATTAGCATTACAGTGTAAGGAGGGGAGAGAAGCTGGCTAGCTGCCTGAGCTGCTGCCACTCCTTTTTGTTTTCTGCTCTTTGCCTCTGCCATGAAAGGTTGTTCTGTGCCATGTGCCACTCTGCTTTGGAGCCAGCTGAGTATAGACTGGAACCTCTAGTAACTGTCAGCTAAATAAACCTTACCTTCCTTCATTTTGGTTGGTTGGTTATTTATTTATTTATTTACTTACTTATTCATTTTTGTATTTTTTAGGGAAGGGTCAACAGGGTGTTCAGGGTCTCACTAGTAGATTGGACTCTCAGTGATCCGCCTGTTTACAGTCTCCCGGGAGCTGGGCTTATAGGTGCACACCACCATGCCCAGTCTCAAGTGCCATCTCAGCACACGCTGGGGGTGGGGCAGGCATGGCAGGCCCAGGGATCAAAGCTCTGGCCCCATGCCTGCTTGCAGGTGCTTTAATCCTCTGAGCTATTTGGCCGGCCCTTCCTTCCTTCATTTTGGATGTTGGATATTTGTCCTAGCATGGAGAGAAGAGTAACTGATACAGTGATATGTGTTGAGCATGTTTCCACAGGCTTGCATACCATCTCTAGAGGGCAAGTGTGTGTCCAGATATTTTGCTTATTTTAAACTGAGTTGTTCATCTTCATATTCTTTAATTTTAAGAAGTTTTGTATATTTTGGGTAATAGTCTTCTCATCTGTTGACAGTATCTTTTGAGAACAGAAATATTTAATTTTAACAAAGTTCAGCTCTACTAGCTTTCTCATTCTTGAGACTCAACATTTGGTGTCCGTATCTTAACAAAGGGCTGTTTCGTCATTTCACTAGCTCCAAGACCCACTGGTGAATGCTCAATTCTGATACGTTTCCATAATCAGCAAGACGGGAGACAAGGATGCAGCAGAGCAAGCATTGGCTCTTAGAATTTTTCTATTCATATGTGATTGGTCAGAACAGTTATCTGGTCTAACATATAAATTTAGTAAGAATTTCATTGCTGAGGTGCAGTATCCAACACCCACAATGTTATGGCTTGTGTCTGTGTGTTCCCCCAAAGTCTCAAACAGTCATAGGGAAAGGCTTTTCTTAAGTAGCTAAATCTAGCGTTTGTGATTGGCTCATAGTCCCGATGCTGGGATTATGAGTGCGAGTGCTACCCCTACCATAGGGCAGGTAGCCTGCATACAGTCTAAGGGACAAGCAGGTCTTCAACTACTGAGCTATCTCACGGCCCCAATATAAGGAACAGAATGAGTCTTTTCTCTCTCTTTTTGTTTTTGCTGTCTTCTGTCTACCATGAATTGCTCTTTACTGCAAGCCACCCTGCCTTGGAGCCAGATTGTGAAACCACCACAAACTGTCAACTAAATAAATCTTTCCTCCGTTCATTTTGAGTATTGGGTATTTTGTTCCAGCAATGAGGAAAGTAACTAAGACAAACAGTTTAAGGGGGAGGGGTTTAATTTGGCTCATGGTTTCAGAGAATTCAGTCATGGCTGACTACGTGGCAGGAAAATCATGGTGGAAGGGTGAGGCAGGGCAAAGCTGCTTACTTGATGGCAGCCAAGAATCACAGCCAGGGACCCGTATGTTCTCTTATTTTTGTTTTCCTTGAGTGTGTGTTCTTGTTTTTATATGAATATGAACATGACTTGGTTTTTTATTAATGTTCTGTTCTTGTTTTTGTTTTTTTCCTTCTCTTTCTCTTCTTTACCAATTTCCCATAGTTCTCATAATCTTCTTTGCCCTCCAGTGCCGTCTAATTTCTTCCTCTTATGCTTCCCCTCCAACCTCTTTTAAATTTTCCTCCCAAAGGATAAAAATTGCCATACTGATGGCATATTTTCTGTATACAATTTTCTGGTTTGTTTTAGATTTTGTCGTATAGCCAGAAACATAGTTCGTAGAGCTAAAGGTGTCATTTTCTAGGCCGTGTTTGATGCTCTTGTTAATGCTGATTGTACTATTTAATCAAAGGTGATATAATTGTTTTAGTCAGTTGTTCTTGCTGGTATGCCACGATGCAGATTGCCTAAGTGTCATAAAAAATACTATAGGCCAGTGCCAAAGAACCAGGAGCTAGGCCAAATAAGTAGGAACTTTTTGGCCTGAAGAAATTGAAGAGGTAGGATCTTGCAACACTTTTAAAATCCAAAAGTCAGTTACATCTGGAAGACATCTCTGAGAAGTAGTCATTTCTTAAGAACTCTAAATATGAGCAGTAAAGCTACTTGCTGTAAGAAATTTATGAAAATTAACCAAAAAAGGAAAGGAAAAGGAAAAGACTCTTAAGCAAGATGTAACCCCAGACCCCCAGCTCACCAATGGCAGATCCTGGAGGCAATGAGATGAAACAGTTCAAAAGCCACCCTCTTGGCCTCTCAAAAGTAGTTAGCAGTGGAAATAATAAAACAAATGAATGAGGCTCTCGAAAAAAATCAAATCAGAAATAATTTTTGAGATAACTACAAAATAGTGACCATAGTGAGAGACATGGTTAGTGACTCTAGAGCAGCTACTGCTTTAAAAAAAATAGAGCTGCTTAGGAAAATGATGGAAACCATGAATTCCCAACATAGGAAAAGATACAATTTATGAACTAAATTCAGATAGTTATCTAGGATATTAAAAATGTCACTGAAAGTATCCTCAGCAGAATGCACCGGTATGAGCCAGGATATCAGATACAGATGAGAGGGTTGCAGTTAGCAATCATGAAAAGAAAGATTTCTTAAAAGTAGGAAGGGACCACAAAAAATCAGCTGATAGATGATGTAAAGAAGACTAGCATAAGATTGATAAGAGTCATCAGAAAACTAGGAGATAATGCAAACAGCATAAAAACAAAGCTGAGCTGTTCACAGAAGTAATAGCAGAACTTCCCAAGCAGGGAAAAAATTTACATATAAATAAGTGAGGCATATAAGCTTTGAATTACTGTGATCAAAAATGATCTACACCAAGGCATGCAATAGTCAAGATGCCAGATATTCAACACAAAAGCAGAATATTAAAAGCTGTCAGAAAAGAGAAGAAAATCACCTACAACAGAGAGCCCATCAGAATCACAGTAGACTTCTCAACACAAACTCTTAAGGAGAGTTGGAGCGAAGTATTTTAAGCCCTTTATAAAAGAAAACAACCTTCAAATTGATGTACCCTACAAAACTGTCTTTCAAAATGGATAGAGAAGGGCTGGCCAAATAGCTCAGGAAATTAAAGCACCTGCAAGCAAGTGTAAGGGCCAGGGGTTTGATCCCTGAGCCTGCCCTGCTGGCTCTGCCCCTGGGGTGCACTGAGACAGAAATTGAGACTGGGCTTAGTAGCGTGCATCTGTAATCCCAGCTCTTGGGGGGCTGTAAACAGATAGATCACTACGAGTCCAATCTAGTAGTGAGACCCTGAACACCCTGTAGACCCTTCCCTAAAATACAAAATAAAAACAAACATCAAACTTCATGGAGAAATAAGATACTTCCATGACAGAATACCTAAGGAAATTCATGAACACCAAACTAACACTCCGAATGTTCTAAAAGACTTGCTAAAAAGAGATGAGGACTACAACTCCATGGACATCCCAACAGAATGAACCCATCAAGCAAGGCATGCAGTTTTGTTTGTTTTTTAATGCAGTTAATACAGGGTCTACAGAGTTTCACTGCACAGATCAGACTCACAGTGATCCTCCTGTTTTGAGCTTCCCAAGTGCTGGGATTACAGGTGCGTGCCACCATACCCAGTCTGAGTCACTGTCTCCGTGTGCCGCAGGGGCAGGGCCAGCACAGCATGCTGGGAATTGAACCCAGAAGGCGCACAGTTTAACAAAGGAGGAAAAAATGGAATCAACGGCAGGAAAGTAACATAATAAGGATAACACCATCAGTGTTAATGGTCTCAATTCACCAAGCAAGGAAATAGACTGGCAGAATAGATCAAGCAAGATCTAACAACGTTCTGCATGCAAGAAACATATTTAATTCAAAAAGAAATTTATAAGCTGAAAGTCAAAGAATGGAAAAAATAACCAGTGTATTAGGAACCCAGAAAAAAAGCAGAGATAACTATTCTATTTTCAGAAAAAGTGGATTTCAGGCAAGGACTGATTAAGAGAGACAAAGAAGATCCCAACATCCTTGTGAAGGGAACAATGCAAGAGGATGAGATAATGGCCATAAATATATGTGTACCAAATACCACTCCACCCAATTATATAAGACAAATATTAATGGACATGAAATTGAAATAAGGAGTAATACAGATATAATGGGAGACCTCAGTACCACACTGTGACACATAGATCAGCTAGACAAAAAAAATCAACAATGAAATATCAGAACTGAAGTAAGCTTTTGATTAAATGGACTTAGTAGATGTCTACAGAGTGTCTCACTCCACAACATCGAAGTGCACATTCTTCTCAGCTGCACATGGGACAATCTCCAAAGTAGAAAGTATCCCATGCATATTATCAGATCACACTGTAATAAAATTGGAAGTAAAGGCAAAAGAAACCACAAGTTGGGGGTGGTGGTGCATGCTTTTAATCCCAGCACTTGGTATTTGGGAGACTAAGGCAGTAGGATCGTTGTGAGTTTGAGACCAGCCTGTGCTACAAAGTGAGTTCAAGGCCTCCCTGAACTGCATAGTGAGAGCCTTTCTCAGAAAAAGACAAAAAAGAAAAGAAACCACAAGTACTTCATAAACATATGAAATTAAATAACATCTTCCATATAATAAGGAGTTAAAAGGATGAAATCACAACAGAACTTCCAGAAATCCAGATCATCAGTGCTTCTTTCGAGAACCTATATTCTTTTTATTTATTTATTTGTTTGTTTGCTTGTTGTGTTTGTTTGTTTCTTTATTTATTCATTTTGTGGCTGGCTCAGCCTGCCCTGGTGGTGGCGCTGGCGCAGCATGTGGTGCCGGGGATCGAACTGCAGACCCCGCAGTTGCCTGAGCCCTCCTAAGCAGGCGCTTTAGACCACTGAACCATCTCGCCGGCCCGAGAACCTATATTCTAATATGATGAAAAACATGGAAGAAATGGACAGATATGTATGAATTACCAAAGCAGAATCAAGAAGATACAAAAATTCTAAATAAACCAATATCAGTCAGTGGATTTGAAAATGTAATTAAAAACTTACCAACTGTCTTAGTTACTCTTCTCTCATTGCTGAGAGAAATACCCGACACCCATAATAAAGGAAGGAAAGGTTTATTCAGCTCACAGTTACTGGAGGTTTCAGTCCATATTTGGCTGGCTCCAAGGCTGAGTGGAATAGGGCGCATCCAGTTCATGGCGGTGGAACAGCAACAAATGGCAACAGAGGCAACCAACCAACCAGGGCAACAGAGAGCAACAAAGAATCTGTTTCTCTAGCTCATGATATGTTCAGGCTCTTTGCCTCAGAATATCTGTCTCAGACCACACCCACAATCCCAGCAGTACTAAAATCCATAATCCCAGCAGTACTAAGACACATAATCCCAGTGGATCATGAGTTAGTCTGAAACACTAGAAGACCCTGCCCCATGATTGCGTGAGGCTTTCAGGGGACAACTAGACACAAACCATAACACCAACAAAGAAAAGCCCAGGCCCTGATGGATTCTATAAGAAATTTAGAAATCTAATGTTGAGACTTGTCAAACTCTTCAGTGAAATTAAAAGCAATGTAACATACCCAGATTCATTCCTAGAAGTCAACATTACTCTGATACCAAAACTAGAGAAGGACCCAATTCAAAAAACAACTACAACCTAGTCTTCCTCATGAACATAGACACAAAAATCCTATCAGATACCGGCAAATACAATGCAGCAAATTACCAAAAAAAACTATACACCATGATGAAGTGGTGCAAGGGCATTTTAATATATGCAAATCAATAAATGTACTCCATTGTATTAACAGAGCCAAAGATAAACAAAATCACATGATCATCTTGATAAATGTACGAAAAGCATTTGTTAAAGTCCAACACCCGTTCATGATAAAAATCCTACAGAAAATTGGGATAAGTGGTCTTTATCTCAGTCTGATAAGAGCCATTTATGACAAACTGTCTCAATTACTTTTTACTTGTTGCTGGAACAAATACCCGGCACTCAAAATGAAGGAAGGAGAATTTTATTTAGCTCAGTTAGTGGAAGTTTCAATCTGAACTCTACTGGCTCCAAGGCAAATGGCAGCAGTTCATGGCAGCAGAAAACAACAAAGAGCAGAGGAGGAGCAGCAGCCATGGCATCTATCAAGCCTCTGTCTCTTCCATCCAAAATGACTGAGAAGACGGGACCTCCTCCCAGAAAGTGATGATGGCTGCTGTGAAGATCTGAGCTCTTCTGAAGTGGCGTGCCTGCGTCATCAAGCACCTGCAAGAGTGGTGCGCTGAAGCCTTCCTCAGCCCCTTTCTATACCCTTTTTGTGCTGAGTCACTGAGGTGGCGCTCAGGTGGGAAATCCTAGGGTGGACTCCTCCCCATTCCAGGGCGTGGATTGCCAACCTCTCCAGCCAAGTTAACACAATATACCAACCACTACATAAACCAACAGCCAGCATCATACTGAATGGACAAAAACTAACTGGGCATGGTGGTACACACCTATAATTCTGGCCCTTAGGAGGTTGAGCCAGGGCAGCTCTGAGAGTTCAAGACCAGCCTGGAGGCTACAAGTCTAGATAGCCAGTCTGCACTATTATTCAATACAGTTCTAGAAACAGGAGCCAGAGCAACTGGACAAGAACAAGAAATAAAAGGAATAAAGTTAGCAAAGGAAGAAGTAAAATTATCATTTTTTGCATATGACATGATACTTTATAGAAGAGGTTTAGTTTTTGATTTTGGTGCCGAGGACCAAACCCTGGCCTTGCAGCTTGCTAGGCAAGCCTTCTACCACTGAGCCAAATCCCCAGCCTGACATGATGCTTTATATTAGAAAGCCCCCAAAACTTCACCACAAGACTTCTAGATTTAATGTCCAAATTCAACAGTGTAGCTGGATACAAAATGAACATTCGGAATTGAATAGCATTCCTGCATACAAATAACTCACTGAAAGAGAAATTAGGGAAACAACACCTTTTACAGTAGCATCCAAAAAAAAAATGAAATACCTAGGAATCAATCTAACTAAAAGACCTCTACATTCAAAAGCATAGTACCCTGAAAAAGGAGATCTAAGAGGATATCAGGAAAAAGATATCTCTTGTTCTTCAATAGGAAGAACCAATATAGTGAAAAAGGACATATTTCCAAAATTGTTATACAGATTTCATACAATTTGGATCAAAATACCAATAGCATATCTCACAGAATTAAAGAAAACAATCCTAAAATTCGTTTGGAACAAAAAGAGACCTAGAATAACAGAAGCAATTCTGGGTAACAAAGGCCAGTTACAGAGTATCACAATTCATGACTTAATTAATTAATTAATTTTTGAGATAGGGTCTCACTACATAGATCAGGTTGGCTTTGTAGTCACTATGTAGCCCTGGCTAGTCCCAAATTCACAGTGATCCTCTTGCCTCAGCCTCCTGAATGCTGGAATTACTGATTTGTGCTACTATGCCTAGCCTGCTCCCTGGTTTGTTTTTGTTTTTTGTTTTTTGTTTTTCAGAACCGGAGATTGAACTCAGGCCCTTGCACTTGTCAGGCAAGTGCTTATTCTACTGAGCTATCTCCCTAGCCCCTACTCCCTAGTTTTAAGTTATACTACAAAGGTACTATAATATAAATAGCATGGTACTGGCAAAAAAAAAAAAAACAAAAACAAGGATCAATGCAACAGATTAGAAGGTGGAGAAACAACTCCAAACATACTTAGCCACTTTATATTTGACAAAGGAGCTAAACACTTTCCCTGGAAGAAAGCCTTTTAAATAAATGGTTCTGGGAAACCTGGCTTTCCACATGTCAAAGATTAAAACTAGATCCATGGCTTTCACTGTACACTAACCTAAAATAGAAATGAATCAGAGATATAAATATTAAAACAGAAACTCTAAATCTACAGAAAGAGAAGAAAGAACTCTTGAAGATATTGTAATAACAAAAATTTTATGAAGTGGGAAGAAAGTGTGCAAATGAGAAGGGGAACCAGGGATGGGGAAGGGAATGGAAGGGACGGGACAAAAAAGAACAGAAGCCAAATATTGAAGTAAAGTTTTTATAAATAAGGAGGGAATCAGAGGAGTTGAACAGCGGGGAGGGCAGTGGGGGAAAAGAATCAAAGAATATCATGTATAGGTACAAATTTCCTGTGATGAACATGATTGTTATGTATACCTAAAATGTACCTATAAACTTAATAAAAAATAAAATTAAAAAAGGATATACCATGCAGAGGTACAAATTCCCTATGATGAGCATTATCATTATGTATATCTAAAGTACACCAGTAAAAAATTTTAAAATGTACAGAAAAAAATGGAGAAATAAGATATTCTCTGTAAACCAAGACTGAGAATTCATGAGCCTGCCTATTTCAGTTGCTAAGGGGAGTTCTAGCTGAAATGAAGATGCGCTGGATGCTAACTCAAATCCTTGTGAAAGAATGAAGAGCACAGATAAAGTTAACTGCATGTGCCACTTTCGAGCTGTTCAAGCTGGTCCACAGAGAAGGGAAGTGGCCCAATATGCACCTGCCTAAGAACGGAAAGCGTCAGACTTCTCGCCCTCTCCACAGTGGTGTCCTTTCCCCATGCAGTGTCTACGGGATAAGTTAATGAGGTGAAATCTTTTCACTGTTTGAATTCTGCTTTTACAAAAACTCAGTATTATAGTATTAAGTACAAACAGGGAATACAAATTAAATCCACAATGGGATATTCCTATATACCCACTGGAATAGTTTCTGTGAAATGGATGGAAAAAATGTGTTAGTGAGGATTTTAATAAACTGGAACTCTTAATGTTGGTCTCAGGGTAAAGTAATATAAGCATTGGGGAAAATTATATCTTCTAAATTCATAGCAAGATGACCAAGCAGATCCACTTGTGCTTATCTTCCCAATAGAAAGACATGTGCATGCTTTAAAAATTATACCAGAAGATTAACACAAGAATATTGATTTATAGTAGCTGCATGTATTGTAAAAACCAAGAAGTAGAAATGTATTCCAATGCCTATCAACAGAAGAATGTATAAGTATAAAAGAGGCATATTCATGCAGTGGAATATGACTCAGCAATAAACAAAGGACTGTAGGGCCAGAGAGATAGCCCAGTGGAGTAAGTGCTTGCCTGGCAAGCGCAAGGTCTGAGTTTGAACCCTGGTATCCCCTCCAAAAAAAAAAAAAGACCAATTATCTACCCATGCATGATACATGGTTGAATTTTAGAATTATGCTGAGCGTAAGTATCCAGATGCAAATGAATATGTATTGTAAGTTTCCATTTATACACAGTTCAAAAATAGATAAAACATCTTTTGTGAAAGTTGAAATAGTGGTTATGTCCAGGGGCTAGGAATATCTTCTACATCTCACTGGTGGTTTTATGGGGAGGTACATAAAACTTTGGATTCTACAGTTGGAAAATGTTACTGTTCCTTAGGATATATGTGCTCCACACTGTGGAAGATAATGCAAGATCTTTTTCAAATATTGTGATTGCTATGTCAGTGTTGTTAAATAAGGAATGTATAAAAATCTTTGTGACTGCTGAAAGCCTTAAGGTATGAACATATTAAATAATTTACTTTTGAAGTAAAAAACCCAAGCCTGAGTCTAATGATGAGACTGTTGATTACTCTGTTGGATTTTAGTCAGCATTTATATATTTGGCCGCGATTTGTATTTTTGAAGTCCAGAACGGGCTCAGGATAATTATTAACAACATGTACCAAATTGATTTTTTATTTCATGCTTGAGGACCAAAGCTAAATTATTAGTGAAGAAACTTTTGAGAAATGAAGTGCCAGTGTTTTTATGACCATTCTTTGGCCATAAAAAAAGAAATTAGATTTGTTCTTTGCAAAGAATGTGAGGCTGGCCACATACCAAGATGTTGCTACATACAGAAAATAAACCAAGCAGACAAAACCACTCCAGAACTGCTTTTATCCTCAAATTGAAGAATAAAGTATGAGACATGACCAGAATCAGAGACAGAGACAGAGAACAAAGGGGGAGAGATCTGGTTTTTTTCTTGACCTTGTGTGAATCTGAACCTATAAATGCTGATTTTATCCAAATGATCACAAACAGACGTCCCTAGGTTCTTCATTTCCCCAGGAAGTGTTTCTTACAGATGTGGGCCAGCCGTCCACACACGTATTGCACATGCAGCAGTGTGCTTAGATTTGACAGCCACTTCTCTTGGGTAGCCAGAGTTCAACTTTCAACTATACCCACCTTCTGACAGCTCAGGTTTATTAGTGTCCCTAGAACATTTTCCTGGACCCCTATCAGTGCTTTAGTAATACAATCTTCTTGTCAGTGAATCAGGGTTAGATTTGTCTTCAGTGGCAAAGAACAGAGTGAAAAATAAATACAGATCATATGGGAATTTAGGACAATGGAATTATCTTACACAAAGGAGTTGGATTAGTAGGTCCTAAAGTCGGTGTTTAGATAAAAGCTGAAATTAGTAAAACAGAGAAAAGGCTGGGGAGATAGCTCCATGGCACAAGTGCTTACCTGGCCAAGTAAAATGGAGAAAAAAATAAAAAGGATAAAAAAAGGAAATTGTGCACAGCTGTAGGAGGCTGAGGCAGGAGGCTCACCATGAGTTTGAGGCCAGCCTGGGCCTCATAGTGAAATCCTGTCTCAATAAGCAAAGCAAAACAAAAAGCTAGAGTTGACTCTTCAATGTAAATGTAGGAACATAAACCTTTTGCAGGACTGATAATTGTAAAGGGAATGGATGATGAAAGAGAAGTAATCACGGCTATAAAAGAAATTTTAAAGAATATTATGTGGAAGTATATTCTTAATAAATTTGAAAATCTAGAGAAAATAGCTGATTTTTCAAGATTGATTAGAGGTTGAAAGATTATGAAGAGACACCATTTAAAAAGGTCTAGGGGAAAAAAAATTAAAAAATAAATAAAAAATAAAATAAAAAGGTCTAGGGGCCAGGAGATAGCTCTGTGGCACAAGTGCCTGCCTGGCAAGTGCAAGATCGTGAGTACGAACCCCAGTCCAGCCAAAAAAATAAAAAGGTCTAGATGATTCACAACTGCATGACACGGGCCTTCTGAGAACAGATGGATCTGTGTTACTTACACTATTTTAGATCATAGAAAATGATAGAAAACTCCCCAGTCGTTTTGTGAACTATGATTTAACAGCAATAGAGATTATAGAAAATTCTGCTCAATTGTCTTATGCATATCAGATGCCAAAATAATAAATACTAATAACTGGAATTCGGCAGTATATCAAATACTTATAAACTAAGGGCTGGTGAGATAGCTCAGCAGCCTCAAGAGCCTGCTTAGGCAAGCTTAGGCAACCACAGGGACCATGGTTCAGTCCCCGGCACCACATGCTGTGCCCGCCCCATCCCCAGGGCATACTAAGCCAGCCATAGCATAAATAAAATAAAATACATAAAAGACACAAATACTCGTAAATTATTACAGACTATAATAGTTCCATATTGGAAAAATGTTATCAAGATACTCTATATATGAGTCAGTATTTGGACACTGAGCGAGTGAAAAGTCACAGCAGGATTTTGAGTAGAGAAGAAGCACAATATGGCTGGCATTTGTAAAGTCTACTAAGAGACTGGAAACTGCCCACAAGGATTTAAAGACACAAATAAAGGAATCTGCTAGAAGGATGTCGCAGACGTCTTGGCACAAGATGACATTGCCTTGGGTCAGGTGGGAGTTCATGAGAATTGGTCAGATTTGGATATATTTTGAAGTTTAATTGACAAGATTTTTTGATGGATTGGTTGTGGGAAATAATACAGTCCAAGATGATTCCAAATAGCCAGGTGTGGGGGTACACACTTGTAATCCCAGCACTCTGGGAGGCTGAGACTGGAGGATCACAAGTTCGAGCCTAGGCTAGGCGATTTAGTGAGTTAGCATGACTTTGTCTCAAAAAATAAAAAGGTCTGGAGATTCGCTCAGCTGGAGGGCCTCAGTTTCGTTCTGAATACCACAAAACAAAGAAAACCCTCCAGTGTTTTATGTTGAGCTTGAGACAGTTACTAGGCTTCTGTGTGAGGATTGCCTTTGTGATCCTGTGAGTCTCGCTATTGCATGGCTAGGAAAAGAAAGGCATTGCTTATCAGAGAAAATAAAATCACGCTCCCGCTACTTTCGCTGTTAGTAGTCTGGCAAGAGACAGTGCGTGCGTGCGTGCGTGCGTGTGTGCGCTTCTGTATCTGTATTGCATCTATAACACAATTTTACTGAACTGAATCTCTACTGTACACACGTTGGAAAGGAGATTTGTAGTGACATTTCATCTAATGGCTCACTGTCATCAGTGGAGCCGCTTGGGTTCCACAGCTTGCTCTCATTCCTTTTTGTGTGTCTACTCCAGCCCTAATGCTTTAATCCGGAGGATTCTGTTTCCTGTGGTGCTTGCAGCCATCATTATCCAGAGCTGTGGTTTGGCAGGCGGCCTGGCTGTCGTTGAGCTGAGACTTGTGGAAGAGCCGTGCTTAAAACAAGCGTCTCAAAGAATTATCTTCCCCTTGGTCACTCAAGTCTTGGTCCTGACCCCAGCAGGCCTTGCGGTGGAGTGGGTGATCCCTGTAACTGCTGCAAGGCTCCCTGGACCCCAGGAACTGAGGGGACTCACTGGTCATGGCTGCCTTGCCTGCTGCCCCAGGCTGTGGGTGTCTGTTCTTCCTGTAGTTGTCACTGTTGAATAACCATAATAACAGGGTCAGATGAGCCCTGCTGTTCACGTTTGCCCTTTGATTACTCCTGAGAGTAATCAGGGAAAGCCAGCTTCCTACTCATGACATGCAAGACAGCGCACAGCCTTGGTGCTTTTCCCAGTGAGGTTTCATGTGTCAGCATTGTTTAGATCTTAGAAGGGTAGCGTAATGTGGCGTGTGTGACACACAGACCCTGTCCTCCGCTTCCTCAACTGGCACTCCGTAACCAGGCACGTCCACCTCTCTGCATCACAGGGTATGCTTGTTTCTGCCCAGTGGGAGGAAGACTGTCAAAAGATTCCTTTTGGATCACATCAGCTTTTGCTGCCAAATAAGTTACAGGAGGATGTTTGTGTTGGAGAGTTTTGGATTTCAGAATTCGGGATAAGAAGTTGCACCCTCGTCACCTCGAGCAGGCTGCAGGAACTGGCTTGCAGCAAGCAATGTCCTCTGAGCATCTCACAATCTGTCACAGAAGAAATACTTGCACCACTGACATGGAGAAATGCTGCAAATCCTTTCTCCCTGGAGCACAGGCATTAAACATCACGGCTGCTTTTCTCTATGCCGGTGATGTGTACGGTGCACCTGTATGTTTTTATCATCACGGTAAACCAGCTCGTCTCAGCAGTGTCCAGCAAAAGGAAACATTGTCAGGGAAGCACAGAATGTCAGAATCAGTATGATTCTGACAATCAATAGGGTGGCAAGAAGAGATACTGGGAAAAGCAGGAGCTTTGAAGGCAGATAGACCTGGGTTCAAATTCTAACTAGTTTTCAGAGTATATGACCCTGGGCACATTGCTACCTTTCTCTAAGTTTCTGTTTAACCATTTGAGAATTAAAACTTCATAGCATGTCCCCTAAGATTATTGTAAGAATTAAATTAGTTATGTGAGAAGTGCCTGGCATACATGCAGAAAATGTTTACCCTAAGCCTTATTTTCCGGAGATTTTTAATCACTCCAAACCCAACCCCCATTCTCTAAATTTCTTACTGCGTGCACAGTGGATGTCATGCAGTTTGGCACTTGGGTATCCTTAGGCTGTTTAATCCTACAAGTTCATGATGCGTGATAGTGATCGCATGAACTTGTTGTACTGGAGGGACAGGCAGGGTGGTACACAGCTATAACGATAGCACTTGGGAGGCTGAGGCAGTATTGTAAGTGCAAGGTCAGACGAGGCTACATTAGAAGACCTGGCTCCAAGAAGAAGAAGAAGAAGAAAAAAAGGAGTCATATTTGGCTTTTCTTGAGCATGTTCATGTAAAGTGCTACAGCATGTTTTTTGTTTTGTATTTTGTTTTCTCATCGCGTGGATTAAACCCCAGGGCCTTCACGCTACGCCACACTCAACCTTTTTAAAGAAACATATTTCGAAGGGCCAGTGAGATAGCTCATTGGACTAAGCGCCTGCTTCGCAAAGATCAAACCCTGGCCCCACTTGCCGCACTGGCCCAGCCCCCGGGCATGCTGAACCAGTGACCTAGTCTGCGCATGCATGGTGGTGCACATCTGTAATCCCAGTGCCGGGGAGGCTGAAAACAGGAGAATCAATAGAAATTCAAGCTGCATAGCAAGACCCTGCACACTCACACAAAATAGATAAACAAACAAACATATGTTGAGAAAGGGTCTTCTTCAAGTATTAGTCTGCCAGGCTGGGCTCACACTTGCAGGCCTCATGCCTCAGCCTCCTGGAGTGCTGCTGCTGCTTTATTGCTCTTTCTCCTCCTTCCCTCCCTGCTCCTGGATTCCCCTTCCTCCCCTTCTCCCTCTCTGAGAAAACTTTCAGTTAATCACATAATCATCATTTATTATCTTTGTATATTAACATATGAAGTGTTGGTATAGTGCAGTAAACTAATAGGTAAATGGACGAGGAACCTAGCTACTCAAAAGCAGGAAATTGGAAGGCTTCTATAGAGACGTGATTGAGAAATGATGGTAAAAAGAACTGAGTGGAGTCAAAGAGAATGGAGAGGAGGTTGTCCTGCTTAAAGCACAGGATAAAATATGTCAGTTGGCAAACTGAGTGATCTCATATTTTCCTTGACCCATCCTAGATCCCCTGCTTTGCCTTGTGGGTAGCTGATCATGCGTTGCCCAAGAGTGGACTATCTGGGCCCTGAGGTGCACATATTACCCGGGTTGGTCTATCTGTGATTCATCATGCAGCCTGGGAGAGACTGGAGGTGCCGTTGCTAAGCTGGGCAGTCGGTAGAAACTGCACTGGTCCCGGCCAAACCAGGGTGTTCCGTAGTGAAGTTAACACTGGGCCAATACCGTCCCAGGTAAAGCCATGTAAGAGATGGACAGAGTGAAGGAAGTGGTGGGCTCAGTGGCAGCTCAGAGAGAAAGCTGAGATAAGAGAGCATGGCGCTGAGGGAGGGGGAAACCCGGAGTGGGCGCCCTGCAAGGTCCCAGAGAAGAGTCGCCATGTTTTTATCTGAAGTCTAAGGAGCCCTCATTGGATATGATTATCTGCCGTGAGAGGTCCTACACCTAAAGGAAAGGGGCTTTTAACTTTCAGTACATTAGAGTGACTTCCTTTGTGTCGGCCCTTGCCTTTTATAGTCCTTCAGCCAAAATCTAGTCCAGATCTAATTTAAATCCAGATGCCATTAATGCGTATTTTATCCTAAGGTTACTGCATATTAGTCAGACATAATGAGTATAAGCACCGCAGGCTTAAGCTACTGTGAACTTTCAGATCAAGATGTAGAACACATTGTCTTACAGTAGTGAGACTTGTAATGTAGAAAATCATGAGCAGAATTTCTGTTTCTTCCGTGGAAAATTAGATCTTTGGGTAGTCAACAGAAAGTGGAGCAAGTGAATACTTTGCATTCTTAGTGGTTTCTAGTTGGCTATTTTCCCTCTTTGCTTCATTATAAAAATTTTCAAAAAAAGAAAAAAGAAAATTTTCAAACATACAAAAGAATTGAAAGGATTATATCCATTAGAGTCTACAATTAACATTTTACCATATTTGTTTCATTGCGTATCTGTCTACTCATCCATACATTTATCCATACATTCACCTGTAAATGCATTTCAAGTAAGTTGATAGGCAGTTTTTCTTTTCTTTTTTTATGGCTGGCTCAGCCTGCCCTGGGGGTGGTGCTGACGTAGCATGTGGTGCCGGATATCTAACGGTGGTCCCTGTAGTTGCCTAAGCTTTCCAAGCAGGTGCTTTAGACTGCTGAACCATCTCGCTGGCCCAGGCAGTTTTTCTAAGAGTTTTTTTTTTTTTTCCTGAATTTTATATTTAACATGTTACCACATTTTTGTCTAGATGTTTTCAGCCTTCTAGAAATCCAAGGTTGCCAATAATCACTGTCAAACTTAAATTATTTTTTAAAAAGGCTGGTAAAAAGTGTAAAACATTATGAGTGCCCTCTTTCACAGCTGCTTTATAGTCCAGACAATTCTAATTTTAAATTTTTTTTTCCAGAACTGGGGATTGAACTCAGGCCCTTGTGCTTTCCAGGCAAGCGCTTATTCTACTGAGCTATCTCCCCAGCCCCTCTAATTTTAAAAATTATTGAAAATAATTTACAAAGAGTTTTAATACCAGGCTGAGGCAATAGCTTAGCAGTCTAGGTGCCTGTCTGGCAAGTGCAAGGACCCAGGTGCAATCCCCAGTACTGCGTGCCATGCTGGCCCCAGAACCCAGGCATGCCTAGCTGGCCACCAGAACTGGGTATGGTGGTGCATGCATGTAACCCTAGAGCTGGAAAGACTGAGACAGGAGGATCAATACAAGTCCAAGCTGTATAGCGAGACCCCGTACCAAATAATGATAAAAAAAAATGATTTAAAAAAAATTTTAAAGATGTTCAATACCATTTTAGAAACTGTTTGTTTATGTTGTTCTCAGAGTAGAGAGATCTACAGACCAAGTCATCAAGCCTGTCAACGTGGGAGCTCTGTCCAAGTGGGTTGGGAAGATACCTCCAGATGTTCTCCAGGACATGGCAGCGATCGCGCCCATGCTGGCCAAGCTCGGGTATGACCCGTATGCCAATCCACCTAACTATGGGAAACCTGACCCCAAAATCCTTGAGAACACCAGAAGGGTAAGTGAGGTGTCTCAAATGATTGTGAACATTAGATATGGCTTGGACTGGTTTTTTTCTTCCATTTTTATTGTCAGAAATTTATTTTATTTATTTATTTTTTTGGTGGGACTGGAATTCAAACTCATGACCTTGTACTTGCCAGGCAGGCACTTGTGCCACGGAGCTATCTCCCCAGCCCCAAGAAAATTATTTTAAATTAGAATAATTCTGTCCGTACAACCTGTGTGTATAATTTTGTTTTTGGTACTGGGAATCAAATGCAGGACTTGGCATTAGTCATACATAGGCGCTTGCGCTGCTGAACTAATCCCCAACTCTGAACCTCCACTTCACTGTGTTTAAAAGCTTGCATATTTTCCTGATACCCAAAGGCCTTCTCCTGTAGCTACATGAGAAGAATGACCCGACACATACATTGTCCTGGCCTCTGATGAAGAGGGAGTTGCTATTACAGTGAAACCAACGTCTTTCTGTTAATATGTTAAGCTCTTTTCAGTCTATTGTTTTAGAAGTGCTGAAGACCCAATGAGCTCATCTGAATAAGTGCTTGCCCTGTGGGTGTGCCCTATGTCACATACGTTCTTTAATTTTTTTTTATTGTTGTAAGAAATGCATAACAAGCATTGTAAATACATACTATAAATATGGAACATTCCCACCATATCAATGGTTAAGTGCACAATTGAGCGGCATTAAGTACATTCACATTGTCGTTATGCATTGTCGCCACCCTCAGTCATACAACTTGTTCATGTGCCTGAGCCAGCCTCCCATCCCCATTAGCCTGCAGGTCCCTGCCATCTGCCCCAGCCCTAGTAGTCACAGTCTTACTTCCTGTTTCTCTATATAATTTCTTTTTTTTGAAACAAAAATTCAAACAAGACAGCCATTTACCATAAGTTCAGGTTAAGCTAGTTGATTTCCAAATTAAAATACCTTGGCTTTCTCTGATATTCATTTGTCCCAGTTTCTTTCATTCCTCACAACCTAGATCATCTGCTTTTCTTTTGATACTTTCAGGTGACAAACTTATGACAGATTTATTGGATGACGTTGATTTTGTGGGTTCCTTTCTCTTAGGGTTATGTTCACTTCCCTTTTTCAGTGCATTATTCATGGGACTGCATGCAGGAAGAGCTGTCCTACTGCAGAGGATCACAGGAAGGCAAACATTTTATATTTTAGTAATATCTTTATACTTTTCGTATATACTATACATTGTATTGTAAATATATATGTTTGTTCTAAAATATTACTAAAAACATACGTCTACTGTAACACTTACATAACTAAAAACTAAGAGAATAAGAATCACCTATGGTGTTACCACCCAAATACATACTATAGTATTTTGATATATTCCCCTTTCTCTGCATTATGCTGTATATACTGTAATATGTTATAGAATGCTTATAGTTATGCAATATGTAATCATAGGTGCTGTTTTAAATTTGTTTGTTTGGTTTTGCTTTTTGAGACAGATTCTTGCTACATAGTTGAGACTGGCCTTGAATTCACTAAGTAACCTAGGCTGGTCTTGAGCTCCAGGTAATCGTGCCACCTCAGCCTCCCAAGGGCTGGTATTACGGATGTGCACACCATGTCTGGCTTAAATACTTTCTGCAGCACGGTAGCTAATGAGTACATGAGCAAACACTGTTATTTCTCTAGTAGATATTGTCATTAACTTTATCTTTTTTGCTGTTCATTCAGTTTTCTTCTTTGACAGATTTGCTACAGTGAACATCTTTGCACATACTATACTAAATTCCTTTGTATATGTGAATAATATGAAAATACTTTAGAATTACCAGCATAACTGAAGTGATTTTACTTTAGATTTTTCTAATTTTAATAGATTTTATTGTTTAGCACAATTGAACATTTC